>LOJH01045457.1:0-13591 GCA_001685095.1 Ellobius talpinus
GGGGGGTGTCCTTGACACAGCTGTGTTCATGTAAACAAATACACTCATTCAACACTTCACCCACTCCCCAGAGGCATGCCCGCTTCTCCCAGCTTTTCTCCAAGGTTTTCAACAGGAGGGGAAATGGGGGCTGAGTGCCTGCCATTCCAGACCCCATCCAAACCTGTGCTACACCAGCACTTCCGCCAGGGCCTCCTCAGGCCACTGCATTAGCATCTACAGAAAAGTATACTGTTCCCATTTTACAGGTGACAGAAAAGAGGCTTCGAGACTCCAAGCTCAGTTCACTCCTTCCGCAAACACATATGGTGCTTCTTCTTTGCTGAACAAGATGCTAAGAGGCCAAACTACAAGGCCATATCACCAGCCTAGGAAGAAGAAAATGTGTATAATGGTGCTTTGAAGGATACAGGGAAAACTAAGTAAGGAGTCTTTGCAGAACAAGGGGTGGGGAAGGGATGGAGTCAAGAAAGGTTTCACAGAAGGTCGGGGGGGTGCCAGGTTTAAATTCAGGAAATTGGTATTTCCACACAGGGACACAGGATCTCACCAGAAGGCAGCCTAAAGTCTAAAGAGCCACAGTGGGGAACTGGAGGCCCAGTAGACAGTGTCTTGCATTGCTGGGTGGTAAGTACACACCGGCATAGCGGGAAACCATGAGGCAGCAGCAGAGAGCAGCCGGACCCAGGTGGAGCCAGAAGGCTGGCTGACAATTTGAGGTTCCTTCCACATAGGATGTACTGAGAGCCACCCAGAACTCCTTCCGGGTACATAGGATGTACTGAGAGCCACCCAGAACTCCTTCCGGGTACATAGGATGTACTGAGAGCTATCCAGAACTCCTTCTGGGTACATAGGATGTACTGAGAGCTATCCGGAACTCCTTCCGGGTACATAGGGTGTACTGAGAGCCGTCGGTCTGGGTACAGAGCGTGAACTGAGAGCCGTCCAGAACTCCTTGCGGGTACAGAGGGTGAACTAGGAGCCATCTGGAACTCCTTCCAGGCTTTGAGTGACCTCTGCAGGGAAGAAACCCACCCTGCCTGTTGCTCTACATCTTCGCCTGCAGCCAGTGCTCAGCAAGACAGAGAGAGCTGACAGGATGGCAAGCATTCCGACAGCCGGTGCCTTTACAGGCCACAATAACCTGCCCATCGATTGCAGGATGCCAGAAGACAGTTAATTCAAGACCGCTTTAAAACACCTGCCATTTGATCCCCTCACAGTCCCGATCTCTTGTATACCCTGAAGCTCCCAAATAGGCTGTGCTGGCCACAAAGGGCAAGACAGAGCCAAAGTCACTAAGGCAGAGCCCATTCCTGGAAAGCAGTGGACTCCAAATTTACACATTCAATCAAGGAAGGGCTCAGAAAGCTGCCAGAGAGGAGAAGGGAAGGACAAAGGAGACATTCATGCTGGAAAAAAACCCTGGCAGGGAGGAGGGGGGGTTGGGCACAGTGGTAGGCCATGAGCTTAGACTAGGGGAGGGGACCAGGTTCCACCTCCAGCAACATACATACACGCTCTCAAAANAAAAAAAAAAAAAAGCAGGACCAGAAGAGAAAACAATCCCATGAATGACTGACAGCTGTAGAGGTCGATACCCTGATGGGGTTGAACATTTGAAATGCCTTCCTGAGAACCAAAACTCAGAACCAGTCAGCACCCCCAGAGGACTCCCATTCTATCTATTCCTGGGGGAAAAGGCTTCAGCATTCCAGATAAACAGCCTTGGGAGGCAGGAGGAGACAGGGCAAACTCACAGGGCAACGAATGGGTATGTGGGTCTGAAGGCTAAGTTTTTAATTCCCCCCCAATCCTTTTTCCCAGATTTGGGAAAGCCGTCAGAGGAAGTTCTGGCTCTAGGGGGTAAAAAAAGAGAGAGTATGCCAATTAATTGCTGCTGACCTTGTCTGGCAGGATTAGCTGGCCATACCTGTCCAGCCACAGGGCCCAACTCCAGCGCATGGGGGAAGCAGGCCCAGCCCAGAACAATGAAAGGCCAAAGTAGAGGAATAGACAAGGCCACCGACAGAAGCCCCTCTGGAGAAGTTCTAAGTCTCCCCCTCGAGGGACAGTGACATGTTTACTGGGTATTTGATTTACTCACCAACGCAAAATTCCAGAAGAAAGAGAGCCTGGGACCCGTGTAGAGTTTCCCACTGCCGTGATGCCTGCCAGGCTCATTGTAAAGTAATGAATTTTGTGGACGCTTGCAGAGAAAAATAGCTTCAAATGCTACGGATCGATGATGAGCACTGCAGAGACACAGCTCATGGCTTCCTCAAGCTATGTCTGGGTACTACCCAGAGTTCAGTGGCAATCTGTCTGTCCCTTTGGAGGCCAGCTAAGAAGTCAGCCCCAGGCCTAGGCAGGGCACAGGAGCCCACAATTCAACCATTGAAGATGCCCTAGCTCACGCATTCCTGTCATAGCTGAATCAAATGTTTCTCTCCTCTGGCTCCGGGGTATTGGTTGGGGGAGGGGAGGTCACAGAATGTCACCATCTACCCAATAAAGTTCAGCGGGGTTTCTTCGGGTTGGGGGCATTATGTGTTGCGGACACAGGGATTTGATATTATAATTTCCTTTCTAGGGATGAATTCTCTATATACCAATTTAAAAAAAAAGGAAAACAGATAATCCTTAAAATCTCTTCTCAGCTCCAAAGTTGTGTAATTCCAGGAACTGAACTGTGAGATTCAAAGCACCTGCGGTTCCCTAACTTACACACGCCTCTGTGCCAGGAAAAGGCACTCCCTTAAGTGACAGGAGGGAGAAAACTGCAGAATCATGATCTCAGGATCAAAACAACACCGAGAAACCATAGAAAGCCAGGATGCAGAGCATCATGCAGGGATCTGACTGGAATTAGAAGCAGCACTTAAAACTGCAGGTTTAGGAAAGGCTGGACAGACTCCAGGGCCCAGATTATCCCTGAGCCTGCAGCTCTGCCTTCTCTGGAGGTGGGTAGCACAGTCTGGAGGTGATGGCCAGCCATGGCAAGGCCTCCATGAGACAGAGGCTGAACCTAAAGGCTCGAGATGAGTTCAGTTCTGCAAACGTGGGCAGTTTACATCGAAGAGTTGAAAATATAGGAGGATACACACACAAACCATAAGGTGGGGAGGGTTAGTGAAGGAATGGGAGGGGAGGGGGAGCATAAGAAGCTGATTTAATCTGTGCTGACTGCCTATTTTGTACTTTTTTTTATTTTTTAGGTAGGGTCTCACTAGGTAGCCCCTGGCTGTCCTAGAACTAAGTAGACCAGGCTGGCTTCAAAGTCATAGAGATCCACCTGCCTCTACCTCCCACATACAGAAATTAAAGGCATGGCCACCCCGCTTTTTTCTTGTACTCCTTTTAGGTAAGCACATATGTATGCATTGCCTACTCAAAAATAAATGAATAAAAATTTAGACTAAAGTAAAATAGGGAGATGGTAAAAACAGACAAAGATAATTTTAAACTTTTTCCTAATAAAATATTGCTTAAAAATCTTTGGGTAATAAAAATAAATGAGGTGAGGGGGTGGCTGGAGCAAGCAGAGAAAACACTAGAAAACAAGAGCACGTGGTCCAACCACGTTCATCTTCTTTCCATCCTCACCTGCCCACAACTGCCTGTGAGCACCCATATCCATCCTGACCTGTGCCCAGAACACTTCCTGGTTTTCCTCCTCCATTCCCCCTGCAGAGCCCTTGGTCATCTGCCGCCTCCTTTCCTGTCTCTTAACTGTGACAAACCCTGGACAATGCCTGGTGCTCTCCTCCACCCCTTACCACGCAATGAGACAGCTCACCTGTCATTTCCCCTCCTAGGCCAGTGTGCCTACAGAGCCAGTAGCGACTGCCCTCTTCCTCAACCCACCTGACAAGCGACATTGATCCCTGCTGGAGGGGTGGGCTCTGTGCTTCCCTCCTCTTTATCCTCATGACTCTAGCACAAGTCCCAGTTCAATCCTAGATTGAAAAACAAACAAACAAACAAACAAACCGCTATACAACTTCCACAGGCAACCTGGGATGTGCATCTGGAGCCAGAAGCTGCTGTGTGCATTCTGACTGCTTTAAGCCCACTGTACTCTGAAGAAGCCGGAGCCAGTACCCAACTCCAGTTCCCAGTGTCCTCAACCTGTCTGCAACCTGAACCAGACCCAGCACTTCCCTCAAGCCTTATTTAGAATTCTTGAAAGCCACTGAGACCTGAGGTAGCACTAGGTAACTGTGGCCTTTGCCTCTAAGCAGTGGACCCAAAAACCTAGTCTCTTCCCCATTCCCTTAGTGGACTATTTCTTACTGGTTTTAAGGTCTTGAGCCACCAATTGCAGACACTTATTTAGATAAATTCACCACTGCAGTCTGCCCTGCCTAACCCTCCAGACAGCCCCATTATTGCGGCTTCCTCCCTCTCTCTTTCTGGCCTCCAGGAGTCTGTTCTTTCCTAAGGTGACCCTTATCAACAGTCCTCCCTGGGTCTGTTCTGTCCTAACACCTGTTGGCCCTAGCCCTTTCCTCCCTTCCCCTCACAGCTTGGCCACTTCCCAGGCGCCTGCACCTGGGGCTGCATCAGCCGCCTCCCAGAACATCACCCTTTCCAACTCCCCACACACAGAGAGAAAAAAGGGCTATTTTTTATTTCCCACCCACAATGTTCCAGAAAAGACTTAAGGCTACAGCTCAAGCACCAAGAGTTCTCCTCTTCAAACACTATAATGACCATCTTCTGGGGGCCTGAAATACAGTCCCATCATTCCAAGAGTTAAATGAACAATGGCCCATGGGTCTCTGGCCTGCATCCACAGGAGGACTCAAAGCCCCTGAAGTCCTTCACCGGGGAGAAGGCCTGTGCTCCTCTGGGCCCCAGCTCCTGACTAGTTAACAATGTAAAGCCCTTCTGTCTGCTCCACTAGGAAACTGCCCTCACCGCCTTCATCAGAAGTCCTCCTGTGTTGTGAGTTCACACCACATAAACATTCCCCCATATACACCTTCCCCCTGGGCTGAGGACCACCACCATCCAGAGCCAATATTGCCTCATCCTGTGGTCTGTGTGCCCCAGGAGATAGGTGCCCAATATAAATCCTTTTGGGACGACTCACCAATCTTTCTCCAGCCCACAACCACATTCCCTGGGAAGGAGGCCTTCAGCAGCTAGCTTTACCCATCTCTGACTGTCACATATACCAACTCTGCAATCCGTGCCCTCATGAACGCTTCTCACTTTCCCATTTAGGCTTCAAATGCATCAAGAGCAGAGGCTAAAGATTTCTGAGCTCAGGTCCTTACGTCTGAAGAAATGCTGCACTTAAGTAACATTAGTAAAATAATGACGATATATATGTCAACTTAGGTCTTAAGGCTAGAAAGAAATACCGGTACTAGATCCCCAGTCCCTAGAATGTAATGTCCCACAAAATATGAGCTCAAACAAGCAAACAGCAACAAAAACATCAGCTGAATGAATGAATGAATGAATGAATGAATGAACGAACGAATGAATGAATGAACAAATCGTCATCCTGTTTTAGAGAGGATGAGGTCTGCTTAGCCCCGTCTGCACCAGGCACCATGGCAATCACCAGTAAGCCCAGAAGGGGATACCAGGTACCTCTTCCTGGCAACACAGCACCCTCCTCTGTCCAACCTCGGGTTTCTCACCACCCACCCCTTTCAGTTCCAAATGCAGGGTTCCATGGGAGGGTCTGGACAGCATCCAGGACTATTTATCTTCCAGGCTTTAACACAAACTGTGACAAATGGCTCTGCAGATCTACTGGGCCATGGAACAGAGCAGATGGGACTGCAATTCACACCACTAGCTTAAATTCTATCTAGTGTTGTTTCAAATTAGGGCATTTCACCTCGGACTTCATAAGAAGCATTGTTTGGGCATAGGATGACACCTGTAAATCTGCCAGCTGTTCTTACTAATCTAACAGTTATCTCATTCTCCATATTTGCTGACCAAAAAGCCCCTGGTTTCTGGGGTGCAGAGTCGTAACCACCACCCAAGCCCGACTGCCCTGTCTCTATAATGACCTCTATGAAGGTAGGGTCTCTACTGACAACAGCCCTGGTGGGAAGCTCTTCTCTGGGGCTGGGGATATTGTTCAGTGGTAGGGAGACTGGCTAGCATATGTGAGATCTTGATTCCAGTCAGGGAAAGAACTTGAGAAGGAAGAAGAGGGGAAAGGATGGGAGGGGAGGGGAGAGAAGGAATGCAAGGGGGAGAGGGGAGGAGAAAAGGGAAAGGGAAGGGAAGGGAAGGTAAAGGAAAGGAAAGGTAGGGAAGGGGAGAAAAGAAGAGAAAAAGAAAAGAAAGAAAAGAAAAAGAAAGAAAAGAAAAGAAAGAAAAGAAAAGAAAAGAAAAGAGAAAGTTCTCTTTTGAACTGACACCAACAGGGCTCTGAGATCTTGGATATGGGACAAGTTCAATCTCATGTATCTATTCAGTGGGTAGCAGCTGAGTGCATACCATCAACAGGATTCTGGCACTGGCACTGAGACTCCAGGACATTCATGGGCACAGTCTGCTGGCTTATGGACCAGTTCCGCTCCCCACTTCTTGCAAACAGGCTCCAGTCTGTCGATGGCTCTCAGTGTGTAGTCAGAGCTGCATGCTGTTTCCCTTTAGGTCTGACCAGGATGGAGCAAGCAGATCCAGGGATACAAGACAGCTTTGTTTGGGGGGCCTCATCGCACGGCTGATGCCTGCCAATAACAGCCTCTATCCAGCCCACCAGTCTCCACCCCACACAGTGCATCTGGAGTCAGAGTCCAGCAGACAAACCATCAGCCTTTCTCCTTACTTGCCAATCTGTGCACCTGCTGCCCTTCTTGCTTCACCATCATACATGCACGGGCTGGGGACGTGGCCTGGTGGTAGAGCACTCAACTAGCACGGTGAGACTCTGGGTTTAATTCCCAATGCTACGAAGACAGACAGACAGACACACACACATACACACACATCCTCAGATTAGTGAAATCCCTACTTTCATTGAACTCATTAGGAAAATGCAGTTAAGGGTAGAATCCCTCAATACACCCAGAGAAAATCCTGAAAACACATTCTTTCTCTGAAGTCTCCAAAGTCTTACTGTATTTTGGAGGTGCTATCACTGCTCTCTGCATTGGCTTCATCAATCCACCCCACCAACCACTGCCAGACAGGTCTGCCCACGGTAGGCCACATCAAGTACAAAGTTCTCTGGACACTCAAGGCCTCGACATTTTTAAAAACAGGATCTCATGTAGCCCAGGCTGGCCAGAGACTCGATGTACAGGTCTGATCTTGGAGCCTGGGTCTCTAGGCAAGTAGGATCAGATCACGAGTACACACGAACATGCCTGCTCATCAAGACTTGGATGTTCCAACCCTACTGCATCTCTGCAGCCTGACCCCCACTGTCCCTCCCAACACTCCTCTGTGACCTGGTGAGGGGTGCCATCACCCTCCCCTAGGCCATCACACACCCCAGCCCACAACTCTAGGTTTTTCCTTATTACTGTTTGTTGGTAAACAAAAACCAAGGAGGAACAAAAAAACAGAAATGAAGAGGGGGCAGAAGAAGAAACAATGGGGAAGACAGCAAGGAGCTCTGACAGCCCAGGCCCTCTACAGGGGCTGTACCTGTGTGACAACATACAGTTCCACCACAGCCATGGGATGCAGACAGCACTGCAGGAGGGTCCAGCTGGGCCAGCCAATCTGCCCAGGCTCACACAGCATTCGCAGCCTGGGCGACTCCACCTAAATGGCTTCCTAGAGAAGTCCCAGAAAAAGGGGACAAGCATAGGATGAAGGATAAAAGCAGATTTGGTGCCAGTGTTTGAGGTACTGTGGGAGGAGGGCCGGTCACTCAGGTGACATCGCAGCCAGAGCATGGAGTGAGCAGATGAGTCTGGCAGACAGCCCAGGGGCAGGTAGCAGGGATGCCATTCCATTCTGCTAGGGCTTTTAAGGCACTTGTGTAGTTAGGGGCAAAACTGCAGTCGCTGAGTTGGTGTGTGGGGTCGCCGTAAGGGGAGGGATACAGGAAGCANGGGGGGGAGAATGGACAGGCAGGGAGAGGTCGATGGATCGTTTGTGACATGCTAAAGACAGACCCTGTATCAACATCTACTCAACCATTCCTTCTTGCCTACTAGCGCCTGCTATTCCTTAGCAAGCCTCAGCAGAGGTCCCATCTCCTCCATACCCATCCTCCCTACTTCAATGCAAACCACAGGTGTGGAGACAGGTGCGAGCCACCTGCAGGTGACAGAAGGAAGCTGCCTTTCAGATGGATCCGACTCAGAGGCCAGGAGCACTTCTGGTTCCACCTCCTCCCTCCCCTGTTCAAACCTTCTCTAGGAGGAACAGTGGGAGGCCATCAGAGCAGCTTTTTCCCCAGATCACTGCTCTCTCTACCTCTCAACACAGACGTCCATGAAATACCTGGAGTCACTGGCCTCTAGGAACTCATTAGATGTAGGTAAAGCCAGAGCTATTATTAGGTGATGAAGAAACACATTTCTTCAGGATCAGAAAACAAAAAGTGCTGAGTTATCTGAACTCAGTCTAGAGACTAACAACAGAAGACAAGGTGCCCCCATCCACCTCCCTTTTTATCTGAGACAGGGATTCCCTACACGGCTCATTTTGATCAGGCTGGTCCTAAATTCTCCGGCCTCAGCCTTCCTCTGGGACTGAGACTACTCTAGGCACATACACTCTACCCACCCAGTGGCCATTAAGCCGTTGATTTATACACTATTTTTATTTACTTATTTTATTATCTATTTGTTTTGTTTTTCAAGACAGGATTTCTTTGTGTAGCCCAGGCTATACTGGAACTCACTCTGTAAATCAGGCTGGCTTCGAACTCAAGAGATCTACCTACCTCTGCCTCCTGAGTGCTGGGATTAAAGGTGTGCACCACGGCTGGCTGGCTTACTTTTTCAATAGGGGAGATTTTAAACATCCAGAAAGTGTAGATAACAAACACCCGTGCACACCCATGGTGTGCCAAACCCTGACATTTTGCCCCTTTGCTCTAGGCTTTTTCCCAAAGAAGAATCCATTATAGATTCTGCTCGGGTCCCTATTTTGCCACCTTCTCAACCCTGTCACTCCAGCTTGCCCCAAAGTAGCCATGTTTATCACTCCTACACACTTAGACTTTTACTACACAGTAGTAAACAACATAGAACTCTGCATGGCTTAAAACTGTCAGAAATGGCATTGTTCTCAGGTACCATACTGCATTTCTCTTTTTTGACTTGAGGAAACATTTTCTAGGGTAGTCCCCGTGGACGCCAGTTAGAGAGCCGCTGGGTGTCAGAGCGCACTGGACAACCAGCAGGAGCTGCCCTGTGAACTCATTTTCCAGCTGATGAACTTTCAACCGGCCTACAGCTTTCCATTGCAACCTAGAGTCTTCTCACTGTCCCCAGGGACCCTTCACCCACACCAGGCATTGTTCAAAGCTCTGTCGCAACGCTGCCCTGATTTATAGTCCCAGAAAGCATGCCAGTGTCCTCGACTTGTGTCCCCTCAACCCTAGTATTGTTTGACATTTCCACTGACCCACTGCGGATGAAAGGCTACCTTCTTGTTACTCTGAAAATGAATTTTTAAATGGAAAAATAAATGCCTAAGAAATTCAGTTTCATAGACAAGAGTCTTGAGCAGCACACGGGAAAACACTAGCAGACCTTGTATTTTCTTGGAAATCATGTTGGGTGGTGATGCACATAAAACAAGATGAGCCGCAAGCTGGCAACTGTTAGAAGCAAGCGCGCACGCACGTTATCTCATTCCCTCTCCTTTGGTACCAGGTTGACATTTCCGCAGTAGTAAGATAAGAGAAGGAAAGGTGTGGTGCATCTGCCAGGACTCTCCGGAGGGGGAGGGGAGCAGCGATGACAGCAGGAGGATCGCTGCTACCAGACTCAGGAGAAGATCTATCATGACTGCAGGAGGCAGCTGATCCTACAAGGAGAAGCAGAGCCTGCTGGTAAGGCTAAAGGACAAGAAAAGGGGGCCAGGAGCAGTTTGTGAGTTGTCTTATGTCTTCATTCAGAAGTTACTATCACTAATAAAGTTACATTTCTAGTGACCCTGCACCACCTGGCAGCACCTAGCAAAATGTTTTGAGATGTTTAAGAAAAAAAAACACGAAAGCTAGAGAGACAGTTCAGTGGTTAAGAACATGCACTGTTCTTGAGTTTAGTTCCTAGGACCCGTAGTAGGCAACTTACAATTCCATATAACCCCAGCTCCAGGGACTCTGGCACCTCTAGCCTCTATGGGCACGAGCATGCGCACATGCACACACGCATACTTAAAAAGTCAAATGGATTTTGAAAATGGATTACATAAATCTTTAAAAAAAATCACTGAAGCCAGGCATTGTGACACATATTTTGAGAGGCAGACACAGGTCAGTCTCACTAAGTTCAAGACTATCCTGGTCTACATTGTGAGATCCTGTTTGGAAGAAAAGAGGAGGAAGGATGGAAGGAAGGGAGGAAGGGAAAGAGAGAGGGAGGGAGGGAGGGAAGAAGGGAGGAAGGGAGGAAGGAAGGAAGGAAGGACTCAAGGTTTTACTACTAAATTTTTTATTTGAAATACAGAACATTTCATTTATTTTCATATTCTGCATTTTTAAAAAAATGTCTGAAGTATTATTTAAAACACAAAGGCCAGGGGTCAAGATCAAGATGAGGAAATCTAAAGGACCGAACTAAGCTTGTGGGAACTCACGAACGCTAGATGGACAGCCATGGAGTCTGCATGGGACTGAACTAGGCCCTCTACATGTGGGAGACAGTTGTGTAGCTTGGTCTGTTTGAGGGGCCCTTGGAAGTAGGGTCAGGATCTATCCATGGGGCATGAACTAGCTTTCTGGAACACACTCCCTCTGGTGGGATGCCTTGCTTAGCCTTGATACCGTGGGGAGGGGCTTGGTTCTGCCTCAACTGAATGTACCAGGCTTTGTAGACTCCCCATAGGAGGGAGGCCTTACCCTGTTGGATGGGAGTGGGTTGGGGAGGGAGGGAGGAGGGGAAATTGTGGCTGATATGTAAAATAACTAAAAAAATAAAAAAAAACACAGAGGCCGAAGACATGTCTCCATATGTAAAAATGCCTGCCCCACAAGCCTAACAACCTGAGTACAATCCCCAGAACCCACAGATGTGCTGGGCACATCTGCAATCCCAGCACTCAGGCAGTGAGGTGGGGCAGAGGCAGGAGTCTCCTGGAAGTTCACGGGCAGCTAGACTAGAGCATATGGCACAGCAGCAGACACAGGAGGACAGAGAACCCACTTACAAAAGCCTGCCCTCTGAATCCACATTTGCACACAACCTGTAAAAGCACGAGGATGTACACACACGCACAACATGTGCACACACACACACACACACAAACAACACACGCATATTTATAGATACAAAACTCTTTAGTTGGGGGGGCATCTGAGTTGCTGGGTTCTAGGAGAGGAGGGTAAATCTGGGATCACTTGGCAAGGATAAGAAGTCAAGCTGTCTTCTTCCAAATGGAAATGCGAGAATAGTTAAGAACACTGGAATTCTGGGTCCTCTTGGAAGCTGGAACAGGTGGTAGGGAGGGAACATTTGCCTAATAAAAGCGGTCCAGGAGATGGAGTTGGTCAGGGCTCCCAGAAGGTAAAAGATGAGTTGGGAAAAACAAAACAGTAGGGCATGGTAAATTACGTCGATGACCCAGCACTGGGGAGGAGGCTTGCCATGATTCCAGGCCAGCCTGGGCCACAGAGTTGAGATGCTCTCTTAAAACAAAAATAAAACAAAAACCAACCGAGTGGGATTCAAAGCATTTTCACGTTTTCCCTGAAGGAAACAAAATATCATCTCATACTAGTATCCTGGCTCAGCAGGGCTAGGAGGTGCACAAAGGAAAAGCCCTAACAAGACCTAACAAGAACTTAAACCTATGGTTTGGAAGGGGGACCACAGAAACCATTGGCGGGCGGCATGCAGCAGACACGGGGCTGCTCGGCAGAAGCACTTCTGTGGCAGTGCCATCCATCACTTCTCTGTGTTAAGCCCTGGGAGCTCCAGTAGCAGATGTCAGCAGAGGCCATCAGGGCCACCTGCCAACAAGCCATGGGCAAAACTGCTTAGCCCCATCACTCTTGGGTGCCTCTGCCTAGTGCGGCCGAGAACATCTCCCTTCCGGGATCCTATCTGTCCCGAAGCGGCAGTCCTCCCTGCTCACCTCAGCCTCTGAAGCAATTATCTACTAACCACAGGGACTTCCACCCAAGAGGCTGCCATGGGAAGCGGCTCCTCTGTGTAGCTTCACTGCCCAGTGCAATGAGGTCATCAACCCTGCCCTCTCATCTTACAAAAAGGAAACTGTGATCCCAGCCTGTGGAAGGTTCCCCCGGTCCTGCTGATTTCCTGAGAGGCCCGGGGAACCTAGATTCCCTATTTCCCAAACCCATGCTCTTGTTTCTGCTCCAGGGATCCATACAGAAGCCCCGCCCCCCATGTTGCATCACAACTATGTCTCCCTATTCTTCCAGGCCACTGGCAAAGCCAAGGCAGGAGGGTCACCGGAGTGACCTTCACCTTCGTATCTCACCACTCCTCAAAGGCTCGGTCCTCCTCTGACATTTATTACGGACACTGTCAGAGGCACATCAAGACACTTCCCCACCTGCCTATGCTCAAAGGCAAGAAGGGAGCCTTTCTTTGCCAGAGCCACTCCTGGGCACCTGGTCCTCCTGGGTAGACAGGCAAGGAACCAACAAGATAAAGAGAGAGACAGCAGGTGGCTTTCTGAGGGCCCGCTTTGCCTCCACAGCTAGGCACATGCTCAGAGATAGAACCACCTCTAGGTGTCACACTGTCACATGGGTTAAAAGGCGTCTGAGGTGACACATCCTTTATCCTCTGTAAGGCTGAATGGAACTCCACAGTAAGGAAGCCAAAGTCCAGAAAGGCCAGGTGATCCTGCACACTCACTGATACTGGCAGGAGTAGAGAGGGGCCAGGAAGAACTCTCTCTCCCAAGGCCTGGTCTGGCTGGCAAGCGAGCTCCCCTGCCTTCTCTGCCTTTCCCAAACACGCACTGGGCTGGTGAGGCTGCTTCCAGACACACACCCTGCAGGATGAGCTCCCGCTTTCAGCACACGCACTGCAAGGGCAGTCCTGTAGAAAACATGACTTGAGCTGTCCTTCACTGGAGCCTCCAATCACAGAATGCCTAGCTATCAGTGGTCCCCACTCTGGAAATTCTGCCTCAAAGGAAAAAAAAAAGTAAATCCAACCACATGTTCCTGCTTCCCTCTCCATTTCAGACTCCACACAGAGCAGAGCTGTAACCTGATAGCGCCCCTGTCTGGTTTTGGCTCTTTCAAAACACAGGGGACCTAACAGGAAAGCAATGCAGGAAACTGCAGTCTGGCTGCCAGTCAAGAGGAGCCCTTAGCAGAGAAAGCCAGGCCTAAAACGGGCTATAAAACAGGACAGCCCCTCAGCCTGCACACCAACAGTCAGTCAGTCAGTCAGTCAGTCAGTCAGTCAGTCAGTCAGTCAGTCTCTCTCTCTCTCTC
>LOJH01045458.1:0-13591 GCA_001685095.1 Ellobius talpinus
TTTAGGTTGTTTCCAGGTTCTGGCTATGATAAACAATGCTGCTATGAACATAGTTGAGCACATGTCCTTGTGGTACGTTTGAGCATTCTTTGGGTATATATCCAAAAGTGGTATTGCTGGGTCTTAAGGAAGGTTGTTTCCTAATTTTCTGAAATCTTCATGCTGTTATCCAAAGGGACTGTTGTCCAAATGGATCAAAGACCTCAGTATAAAGCCAGACACTCTGAACCTCATAGAAGAGAAAGTGGAACATACACTTGAACACAGTGGCACAGGAGACCACTACCTAAATAAAACCCCAGTAGCATAGAAACTGAGAGCAACAATTAATAAATGGGACCTCCTGACTGAGAAGCTTCTATAGCAAAGGACACGGTCAACAAGACAAAATGATAGCCTACACAGTGGGAAAAGATCTTCACCAACCCCACATCGGATATATGGCTGATCCCCAAAATATAGAAAGAAATCAAGAAATTGGTCATCAAAAGAACAAATAATTCAATTTAAAAAATGTGGTATAGACCTAAACAGAGAACTCTCAACAGAGGAATCTAAANTGTGGGATAAAGGGAACACTCCTGCATTGCTGGTGGGAGTGCAAACTGGTACAGAATTGCAATCTTTAGATTTTTGAGTAACCTTCATAATGAGTTTTACAGTGGCTATACTATTTACATTTCCACCAGTATGGAATAAGGATCTCTTTCCTCATCCTTCACAACCCCCACATCTTTGTTGTTACTGTTATCATAACAACTGTCATTTTGATATTATTGAGATGAATCTCAGTGTGGCTTTGATTTGCATTTCCTTGATCTCTAAGACACTGAACACTTTTTCCAAATGTTTATTGGGTATTGTATTTAAACTTTTGAGAACTGGTTGCTTAATTAGTTTGTCTTTTTATCTTGACTACCCTTGTAATTTAGAATCCTGCCCCAGATCATCTGTGTTGCCTGCTTTTCAGCTATAAAGGCTATGGACCTCTTTCTGGGCTGCCATGTGCTTTCTGGCTTTTACACATAGGCCTATATTGGTAAACAACTGCCTTCAGCCTATCATTGTCTTTTGTTTAATAGTTCAATAGATCCTAGCAAGTGTGATCCAAGTCCATTCCACCTCTAACTACCACATGAAAATCTCAAAAGTTTGAAATACTACATTCAGTGTGTTATCACTGTCTGTATGTGCTGCTTCTGAGTTTAATGCCAGAGAAAAATTCATCAGTTGTTAAGCTACTGCATGGCAGGGATTGTCAATATACCATTCACTACCATCAAATGAGGACTTGCTCACAGCCATCTGACTTGGAATACTGTTCCCAAATCACAAGTGAGCATCTATTTTCTAAGACAGTTTCTGATCCCAGTCCTCAGAGGTCATAAGTCAGGCTCCTGGGAAACAAACTTTCACATGGAAGTTTGAGGGAACAATTTTCTGGGGTGTTGTCTTGACAACAACACTTATGAGGGAGTATGTCACATAGTACTGAGAATGAGAATAGACTGAACTGTCAGACATTTATAGCTGAGGCTTCAGCTGATTTTGTGGGAAACTCTGGAACTGAATGGCTCTTAAGTGATGCTCTTATTTGAAGCCTGGGGCTGAGGCTTTCCTGGGGTTGAGGTTTCCATTTGAACTCTTTGGACATGGTCATAGCTTTAAGTAAGGCAGAACCTTCTCAACAATGGGCAAATCCCAGGGAGGAAGCTAAGCATGAGTCTTCAATAGGACAAACACAGGGGCGTTGCAAGCATGGTTTGTAAGTTGTAAAAAGGAAGCTGAGCATATAGCACAGCAGCCGTGATGTTCTCTATGAAACAGAAGAGCTAGAGTCTGGAGTGTCCTATAGTCTGTAGGACTCTACACATCATCCAGGAGTAACAAACTGGTTTATAGAAGCTTTAATGACGAATAGCTAAAGAGAGAAGATAGAATGAATAGGGATGTCTGCATGCTTCAAACATTGAACCAGGAAATGGGTGTCTTGACACATGACAAGTAAAATCTCGATTTAACATGTGCTCTTCTATGAGCATCACAAATGTGTTGCTTAATCCAATATGAGTTTATGAGCTATTTCCTATCACTGTTCTATTTTTCAGATGGTTTCTCATTTGGATGTAAACCCCAGCTATCCATGTTTATCATCACTTGTTAAACTCCTTTCATTGTTTATCATGTCGCTTCATATTTCAAGTATGTAACCTGTACTAATCATTAGTTAGGAGACTGGCTCTATTATAGACTGCAGTTTTACAGAGAAGGTCATTAAGGACAAACATTTACTTGCCCTGTAAAGAAGCCTCCTTTTCATCACGTAATTTATCAAGCCTCCATCAATTATTAACTCTGTTTGTCTGAGTCTGCTTTCTGTTCCTATGACAAAATACCCAAGAGCAAGAAGTTTATAAAGAATAGAGGCATTTATCGCTGAAAGTTCAGAAGGCTGGGAAGGTCAAGATTATGGCCTCAGCATCTCTTTGGATGAAAGTATTCTTGTTGCAGAGGTACAGAGGGTAGCATGGGGCAACTCAGAGCAAGTGTAGGAATAACTCATCTCTCTTCTTATAAAGCGGCTAATCTTCCCAGCTCCCTCCACCTTCATTCATCTAAACACAATTACCTTCCAAAAGTTCTGCTTCCAAACACAACTAATGCTTGTATTTAGTTCAGTTTCCAACATAAGAACATAGAGAGGACACTTTCAAACCACATCTGTGACCTTAGACAAGTGACTTGAGCTCTCTAGGCCTGTTGTCTTATATGTCAAAGAGGGGCCTGCCCAGTGGTTTATGGATATATAGTGTTCTCCTCTACCAATATCATCATGCATCATCACGTTACCATTATAAAGAGAAACTCTGCTGTCCAGATAAACATTCCTCCTTCTTGGATTGATGTGTTTCTTAGTTTATATACATTATTTTCATTCTAATTTATGAATTAGCATTTTTGTAGGGTCAGTTACCTAATAGTGTGTCTAGATACCTCAAGGTGAGTTGACAACATGTTTACTAAATTCAGTAAACATATTTATTTCCCATTGAAGGGTTTGATTCCATTCAACAAAGCCCTCCTGCTTAGTATCGGGGATCAGCCTGTGAATTTGAGAAGGGAAGCACACACTGAGAACATACCATTCAGAACAGGCCTAGTCAGCCAGCAAATCAATATGCACTTGGTAGAAGTGTGTCACAGTCCCTGACACCTGTACCCTGGATATATTATGTTTGCCATGACAGAATTCACATTCCACTATCTGCCCTGCTCTGTGTGCTGGAGTGCTAATTCATGTAAATGGTGGCCATGAACCCCAACCCCCTCCAGTTTCCTGCTGGTTTTGGTAATGGGGTGTGGGGTAATAAATTAGATATTAGAGTGATGGAGAAGAGGAAAACTGGGGGTGTAGAAGGATTTTCTTCCTCTGAGTCCTTCCTGATAGATCATTATGATCCGGGGACATCCTTACAGCTTTACCTCCTGTCAGTAAAGCATCTCCACCTGGAGCTCCTGTCTCTAATCCTGAGGACAGTTCCATTCGCGTACCCTTCTGTCTAGGGTGGTAAACTGGCTCCACAGTTTCCAAGGCCAAGGAATGGCAAGGTCAATGGGATTTTCCCAGCATCGAGGCTATGCCCTTGCCAGTCAGTCCTTTGTTAAGCTACCAATTACAACATGTTTGGGCATGACATGCTCCTTGCTGGCATTCTGACTGGTACGGCACACCAAACAAATACAGACCGTGTAACTCAAGAATCTGTGTTAGAGTCCTGCCACCGTGCCCTAGATTGCATGGCTTCTCCTGCCAGCCCATCTTCAGGCTCTCAGTCAGTCCTTGAATGCCTACAACAAGGGGGCTTTTTCTGATATCAAAAGGAGGGATTAGAAAATATATAATCCGTTCATTTTGTCTCCACCTCCCATTTGATAGGAAGGCTCACATAAGCCTGAGGTATCAAGGATACCCTCTATTGACCTTCAGTCATCTCCAAACTAGTCAGCCTCTTGGCCCAAATCCCCGCGCCTGACTGGCCCTCTCTGCTGATATGGCCCATACCAACTTTGTCACAGAAAGGTTAAACCTGTGCCACACACCTCTAGAACCCCTGTGAAACCTCGCTTTCTGAACAACTTAGTAGCAAGATAAATTGCAAAGCATTTCAGATCCAGACTTATAGAGGCCACGATCTTGTTGTAACTCTGTCACTCGGTGTGTTTGTGTCACTGCCGTGCTCCACCCCCAGTCATTTCCCTGTTTGTCAGCAGCATACAGTGCGCACGTGCAGCTCCTCCCTCTCCCTCTCCCCTTTGAGCGCAAACTCGGTAACACCTAATCGCTTTCCCCTTACACATTCCTGACCATGGTTCACTCTAGCAACATCGCGGACTTTCTTCTTAAATACGACTTTATCTTTGCCATATGTGTGTGCACAGCAACTTAAACACTGCTGAGCCTGGGTGTATGCGCGTTTTCCGTACTCACATACGAGCAATCACTGCATTTCCTTCTTTACATTGTTGAAATATAGTTTATGGGTAAATACGAATGGCCAGGCTATCTGGCATGTCTAACCAGACTCTCCTCAAATGATATCATATATAAAAACTTATTTGAAATCCACCTGACTTGTGATCCCAGGAAGGCAGGACAACCACTGTTTGACCTAGTGGGTCTGTCAGCCACGAGGAAGGGTTCTTCTCATGAGCAAACGCCTCCCAACAGACATACTGACTGAACATAACTGAGCCACCTTCTCATAAGTGTTCTTTTTCTCCGTTCTCATCACTAGACGGCAGAGATGCTGGGAGAGCCCATCTCTGCTCTGTCTCACTGTGTCCATCAATTTATTTGGAATTTTCTGGAAGTTGACACCAATCTTTCACAAATACACAATGTTTAAAAAGTTAAAAGTGCTGCGAGATCGGCGACAAAAAAGGGGACCTTGAGTCCCTCTCCCTCACAAGGATCCAGTTGTCTAGCAACAACTACTTTGTACCTTGTAGAAACTAATTTTTCTAATTTTCTAAATATTGTTAAATTGTGTGTCTATATTATTCCTTCCTGATTTCAATTTTAATCACTGTTCATTGACCTCTTCTTATGGACAAAAAAAATTACTTTAGCTCTTTTATATCTTTTTCCCTCATTCCTCCCTTAACCCTTCCCATGCCCTACTAATACAAGACATACTAACACTAATGCACACATTACTGTGACTACTGAACACACACAGAACAAGTGTTAAATGTGACAAATGTTTGCTTGTTTCTTAAATAATCGAACTTACATTTTTCCTGGATTTTTTCCGGTTTATTGTCTCATGACCAATTCTTTCTCCATTCTCTCAGAACCTCCCACTATAAAATTTTTCACCTTCAAATAGGTTTTGTAAATTCACTAATCACCCTTTCTTTTCTGCTCTCTTGCCCTCTCTTCTTGCTCTAGACTTGACTATTGCATTCTGAGATTACCATGGCTGATTTCCTGAGTTTTTTCCTGTTATCCCAGAAAGCCTCCTCATTACCTTCCCAAGTCACATCTCCTTTTCTCTGGACCTCACATCTTCCTCCAGGAGCTGATAAGGAGTGTGGGAAGCAGATTCCTTAAAATGTGGCCCAAGTGAAAATTTGTTGTTACTGTACCAACATCCACAGCGGAGAGTCTGGCTCTGTAGTTCTATATGTAAGCTTGTGATTTCAGCACTCGGGAGGCAGAATGAGAAGTATACAAGGTCAAGGTCACCTTGGGCTATAATAAAATCCACACTGTAATAATAATGACAGCAGGAACAGAAACAATTCTGAACAAAACCAAAACAGTTAGAAATCATTTTCTTTCCAAAGTTTAAAGGTTTAGCTCTGCTGTCTTGTGGACTGATTCCAGTGCTGCTACTGAATGAAACCATTGCCATCTCTCCTCCTTTGTGAGCTGTGCTTCACCCTCTGGGTGGTTTGAAAATTTCTTCTTTATTCTTTTTATGGCAATAAGCTGTGGTTCTGGTCATGGATTTAGGAACTTGTAGATATATGCACTATGGAGATTTATGTTTCTTCTATCATGGAAATATTTTATTGAATTGTTTCTTTTTAAAAATGTCTCCTTGGAGCTGAAGAGATGTCTCAGAAGTTAAGGGTTTAGCACTTATATCAGACAGCTCACAACCACCTATGTTTCCAGCTTCAAGGGATCCATTACCCTTTTCTGGCCTACACCCTCTATGGGTACCTTCATGCATGTAGCAGACATACACACACACACACACACACACACACACACACACACACAAATAAATCTTTTTAAGTATCTCCCATTTCTTTCTAGAAATGTTATCTCCTATCCTTTCTTCTACTTGGCCACCACGTCAGTAAAATCTCCTTTTCGTCCACATC
Source organism: Ellobius talpinus (assembly GCA_001685095.1). NCBI lineage: Eukaryota > Metazoa > Chordata > Mammalia > Rodentia > Cricetidae > Ellobius > Ellobius talpinus. The sequence continues at coordinate 6,397 of LOJH01045458.1, forward strand.
AACTTTCCCCAACAACTGAATCAGTATCATCATCGCCAAATGTTTCACAGTTTCTCTCACCTTAAAAAAATAAACAAAATCTGCCCAACATTGAATCTTCTCCCAAGCAATGTCTCCATTTTCTCCTTTTTGACATTTTATCCGTGTACTTGTTTTATTTGTGTGTGTCTGTCTGAGTGTATGCCACATTTGTACATGTACCCAAGGAGGCCAGAAGAGAGTATCAGATTCCTGGAACTGGAGTTAGAAGCAGCTGTGAGTCGCACACCACCCCCCATGGGTACTGCGACCTACGCTCCAATCTTCTGGAAGAGCAGTAAGTACTCATTGCTGCTGAGGCATCTCTCAAGGGCCAAGATCTAAATTTTCATTTCCCATTTTGAGCATGATCCTCCACAGGCTGGTCAATCAATAGTGCCCCTTGTGGCTTTACTGACATCTGCTCTGCCAGGCTTTTGCACCACAGTGGACTTTCTTATTCTCTACCCTCATCCCTACAACATAGGGAAACTCCATGTTCATAAACAAAGTGCTCAATTTCTTAGTCTCTATCTTGATTTATAATTCTCTTACTCTGTTTTCTTGGCTCTGGATACCAATCTCTCTTTATGCTTCCACTTCCTGATGGAGGTACTGTCTCTCATATGCCTTTGTAGATCTAAACATTGAGGTTTCCATAAATTTTACCCCTCTCTACACCAACTTTCTTGGTGACTTCAGACAGTCTCATAGATTTACACAGCATATAAAATCCAGTAATTTGAAAATTATATCCTCCAATTTGACTTCTTTTATGGACTTCGTATTGTCATATTCAACCCTCTGCCTGATAGCTTGGATATTTACTAAACACCTTCAACAATGTGTTTAAAACCAGATTTTGATATCTTCCCCCATACACTCAAAGTTTCTGTAATATCTCTGTAAATGAAAGGTTTGTTCTTCTAGCTACTTGGGTCATCGCCACTTTTCCTCCTCTCACTAATGTACCAGAATCATTGTCAAATACAGTGGCCTTCCTTACCTTTCAATGGAAAGCCAGAATCCTATTATTTATTCCTTCTTTCATTACTACTGTCCTTGCTCAAGACACTGTCAGCTTGCTGCTAGAGACTTTTCTAGTTTTCTTTCTTTCTTTTCCTACTAGTTATTCTCAATGCAACAGTCAAAGAAATACCCTCAACATAAATAATATCACGTGTCTTCTATCAAAGTCTTCCTATAGGAGCTGGGAAGAACTGGCTCATTAAGAGCATTTGCTGTTCTTGCAGAGGACCTGGAGATAGTTCCCAGCACCCATATCAGGCACCTCATCACCCTCTGTAACTCTTGTTCCTGGGGATCTGACACCCTCCTCTGGACTCTGTAGGCATGCAGTATGCAAGCATAAACATTCAGGAACACACACATAAAATAAAAATAGATAATTTCAAAAATGTTTCCCATTCCTATATTGTTACTCAGATGAGAAGCTAACATACTGAAGACAAGAAAGGATTATGGAGGTAAATAGAATTAAAATAATTTGAATATATATTAAAATATATTATATATATGTGAAAATGGCATAATAAAACACATTATTATGTATAAGTAATGCAAGCTACTAAAACCTTTTAAAATTCAAGAAAAAAGATCTTATTTCTAATTGTCCTCATTCCCATTCTGACACCTTCTTCAACTCTCCTCTTTGCTCCATGTTAGCTATGCAGACGTAAGTGAACTCGCTTCTGGCAAGTAGACCTTTCTGCTTCATTCAGCCTACAATGCTCCTTTCCAGCATCTCCATGTAGAACTACTCAAATACTACCTAACCAATGGAACCTTGTTTATACAAAATGTAGGTTCTCTCCTACAGAAAAACACATGCCCTTATATTTAAAAAGTTAACATCCAATACACCTAACTTACATATCCATCTACTTCTTCAGTTATTACAGACAGTTCTTGAGGGTTCATTTTGCTTAGGTTTCTTCTCACTTTATTTCAAGTTACTTCAACAAGTTAGTCAATACATATTATTTAAATAAACAAATGCATAAACAAACAACTAAGTCACATACTCAGATCTCAAATGGTACCCAGGTCTTATTTTGAGCTTAAATGGTGTTCTTAGAATTACCCCAAATGATTGGATTGGCTTGAGGATAAAGCTGAGATATCAAGTAGGGAACAGGTTGTTAGATAAATAAAATCCAGCATAAAAAGAGGCCTTGGAGAGTCAGGCCTGGTGGCAGAGGCCTATAATCTCTGTTACTTAGGATGCTGAGGTAGAAGGATCACAATTTCAGTGTCTGCCTGGGCTGCAGAGTGAATTCAAGGCCAGTCTAGACAACTTGGTAAGACCCTATCATCAAATAAAAAGCCAAAAGAGTGGGGATGTAACATAGCTCAGTGGTATAGAGCACGCCTCTCATTCGTGGAGGCCTGGATTCAATCGCTAATACCAAAGGAAAACACTAAACAACAAGGACGGGCTTGGAACAGAGAGTTCAAAACAGTAATCTGAGATACAAAAGGAGAGAAACAAAAACCTTCAGGACGTTCTAAGAGGAATGCAAGAGACTTTGCAGAAAATCGCAATAGCATTTAAAGCATTGTCTCCTCCACCTCTTAGACTTTCTACAAAAGGATTCCCTAGACAGGGCTAAGGAGATTGCTGCCCTTTGAAATATATGTTTACAGACTGGCTCCTGATCCCTCAAAACAAAGACATAAAAGACACTAAGTCCTAAAGAGATTTTTACCAAGCTGGATAAAAGAGAAGGAGTGGGGAGATAAGAGAATATAAACCTTCTGAGAAATCAGAAGGGAACCTGAGATCTGAGAGAGCTCACCGCCTCATGCTCCTTCCTGGTCACTTTCTTCCTTGTAGCTAATAAACCTTTTCATGTCTTTTCAAGTAGTGTAGAGGGAGCCATAAAGTAGCAGCCTTGACAGATGCACATGGCAGCTCAATACGAGCAAACAAACAAGTACTCTTTCTGAGTTGGCAGCTCACTGGAGTCTCCCTAGAAGGCTGTGCTTGGAGTGTCCCTCCTGCACAAGCAGAGTGGATGCTCTGAACTCTCGGAGGACACATAAACTAGGAGAGCCCTGAAGTTTCTCCATCACAGAAGCAGCCCTGTGCAGCTGGATCTGCTAAATGCTCAGAACCAAAGGAATTTCAAGAAAAATAAGGAAGGCAAGAGACTGGAAAGTCTTCCGGCCCTCCTCAGTAGTTGCTTTCAAGGCAACTCCATTTTGATCCTCATAAGGACCAGCCCGCCCCTTTTCCTTTATAGACAGGGATTCTTAGAGCTGCCAATGCTAATATGAAGGGAATTTTATACTTGTTCCCTAGTTGCTTCTTTATTGACATCTAATTGAAGCATAAGAAATAGGGAAATGGAAGAAGAAAGAACGGCATATCTGGGAGACCTGGTGAGGACAGCAGCAGAACACCAAGCTATGCTCTTTTTCAAAACTCCAGTGGCTGGGGTTGGAGTAAAATCTCAGTTGATAAAATACTTGCCATGCAAAAGTAAGGAACAACCTGATTTTGATCCGCAGCATGCACATAAAAAGAATCTGGGAGTGGTGATGCAAACTTGTAACCCCAGCACTGGTAAGACAGAAGCAGTAAGATGCCTGAGACTTGGTAGTCAGCCAGCTCAGCTTACGTGGTGAGATTCAGGACAGTGGGAGGCTATCTCTCTAAAAAGAAGGTAGACAACGCCTGAGGAGTAATACCCAAGGTTGATCTCCGGTCTCTACCCTCGTCTGTGCTTGTACACGCATGTGTGCACGCAGAAGCGCGTGCACGCACGCTATGACTGAAGAACGATGGAGATTTGGAAGTGAGGTGGTTGTGTGATTTAGGCCATGCACTTTGCATTTCCTTTATTCTCATCGACAGTAGCCAGATTGCTGGCTTTCTCTGTCTCTCTGTCCTTTCTCTCTCCTGTCTCTCTCTCACTGTGTGTATTTATCATTCTCATAGGTGAATGTGGATGTACATCTGGATATGTAAAGCTGCAGGAGAGTGGAAGCCAGAGACAACCTCACTATCATTCTCACAGAAGACTGAAGAAACTGCCTCTGATGCCAGTAGGGGCCGGCAGTGAGAGTAGCATCAGCCTTCGGAACAGCAATAAATACACTCACTGAAGAGAAGCCATAGAGAGCCCCCTGCTTTACATGAGGATCTCTCTATGTCAGGGCCACCAGTTGTAAGACTGCTTCCGGTCTTATTAGTGGGAGTCCTTTCCCTCTTGGTTAATGCTCTCTGGAATGCCCTGATGAACATGTGTAGAGGTGTGTTTCTAAGTGTCCTCTGGATCCTGTCCAGTGGGCAATCAAGATTAACTGTCACATCTACGAAGCAGTCTTCTCCTTAATTTCAGGAATCATGTCTAGTTCAAGTTCATAGACTGTGTTGGCTGACACAAGCTAGAATCATTGTGGAGGAGGGAACCACAATTGAGAAAATGCCCCCATCTGATTGCCTGTGGACAAGCCTGTGATGCTTTATTGATGACAGATGTTGGAGAGCCCTGAGTTGTATAAAAGAACAAACTGGGAAAGCCAGGAGAGAGCAGCATTCCTCCAGGGTTTCTGCTTCAAGGTTATGCCTTGAGTCCCTTCCCTGATTTCTCTCAGGGATGACCTGGAAGTGTAAGCTGAAATAAACTCTGCTCTCATGTTGATTTTGGTGTTTATCAAGGCAATATAAACCTTAACTAAGTCACTTCTCCATCAATTCACCAATGTCCCTATAGAGCTATCATTCCCATTTCTCTCATTGACTGATTTCATAAGGCTTCATTAAGGGCTGGTTTTAGGCAAGGTATCATGATGGGTCCTGGAGAGGAGATATGAAACATACGTGTCTTAGTTACAGTCTCTACCTTTCCCACCACTAAAGGAAGTCAGGGAAGGAACTCAGCAAGGCAGGAACCTAGAGGCAGGAACTGAAGCAGAGCCCCTGGAGAAGAGATGTTTGCGGGTTTTCTGCTCAGGCTTGTGTACCCTGCCGTCTTTAAAAACCCAGGACCCCCTGCCCAGGGGAGGTACTGCCCATGTGGGTTGGGCCCACCTACTTCAGTTACTCAAGAAAATGCCCTACAGCTTGCCTATAAGCAATCGGTTGGGGGAATTTTATCAACTGAAATTCCTCTTCCCAAATAACTCTAGCCTATGTCAAGTTGAAAACCAAAACAAACCAAAACAAACCAAACTAATGAGCACAGGAAGGGACCCAGGCAATGCCTTATAAAAATGATCACACTAATTTTCAGGGAAAAAACAGTCAAGTGTTTTATAGCCAAAGCCTTAATAAGCAATTCCAACAGCCTCATGAGTGGGGCATTACTTTATCCAAAAATCAAAAACAAAAATGAAAAGCCATGCTCCCAAATGTGAACTCAACAAACACAAATGGGGACAAATGCAGGCAGTTTAGACAAACTTAACAAAGACAAATGGTGACAAATGCAGGCAGTTTTGACTATCAATAGCAGGACAGTGACCAGGAACCTGAGCGTAGAGGAGTCTTAACGCATTTGTAGCACATGTCCATAAGAGCAGCGTGCAATTAAGAGTCCTTAGCTGAAGGCATAAACAGGGGTCCCTCTAACCCAACACAAACTCTGGAACCTTGGGCTGGCCAGTACCCCATTTGTCACACACAAGGCCTTTGGAGACCTGTCTGTCAATGACAATCTGGACATAATGACTCGAAAGCCTCTTCCAGCTCTAGAATTCAGTGATTTTCCATCTGGTCCACATCAGAAAAGCATTTTAACTCTGTCCAAAGTGCAATCAGCCTGGAGTCAATTTTTTTTAATCCATGTCTTCAAAATTCTTTGGGCTCTCTGAAGATTTAGAATTGCCAAGGAATGTATGACCATTTAGGTAGCCCAGCCTCAAGTCCGGACACCTCCACCTATTAGGTCCTTTGAATTCTTCCTCTTGGTGCCCAGCATCCCTCTTAAGTCTTCCCAACAACTTGGCCATATCCCTCCCAACTCCTTATTAACATATGGTCTCCTTAACTCCCAGAATTGTCTGCCTCATTTTTTTTGAAAAGCTACTAGTAAAAGTTCTGAAATAGAAACCAGATGCATGCATGCACCTTGGGATGTATGTATTATGAAGATGAAACCGACACGTCTCTTCCCAGTTGGCTTTGTATCTTTTTCCCCCACCTGGTCATGTGGTGCACACCTGCAGTACGTTGACAAGGCTTTAGATTACAACATGAATGGTTATATCAGGTTCCAGGATGGCCTTGGATTTTAATCCCAAGTGGGTAGTGCATGCATCAAGGGTTTTTATTCCCACCTCATCTTTACAGTTCTCCTTTTTTTTCCTGCACTCAAGCTAATATTTCATGTGGACAAACAAGCCCCTCTTCCCTTCTTCTACATTCCAATTTTTTTTTGTTGATTTTGCAGAGTTGACCTTCCCCCACTCAGTTGTCAGTAGAAATATTGTGGTGCGAGGCAAACATATGCGAAGGATGGGATCACTCTCACCATAAAACTGCTCACATCTTTCAACAGATTGTCTCAGGCTGGAAAAATGCCTTCAGCCGTATAGGTTTGGAAAATTCCATCTTCCCTCCTGTCAATGGACTGTATGCATGCCCATACATATTCATATAATAAAAGGACACTGCATCACTTTCTAAACTAGACCCTAACGAACTAGAGTTTATATACAAACATATGTGGGCCTCTTATGTAATAGAAAATAAAGGGATGCAGTTCTAAATAACCCTGTGAAACTCAAATACCACAGATATATCCAAGGCAACACTGTATGACCTACAAATACAGTGACCAGATTTTCTAACTAAAAATAAAAGATTTGAGTCGATGAATGTTTTAAGGTTTGAGCAGAGTATTTGAAAATGAAAACACTATGTGAATTCTGCAGTGCAAGAACACGCATGTTAAAAGCCACAGACTAAGAACTCTGGCCTGCACAGATCAAGACAAAAGGTGTTTGAGTATTTCCTATGTGTGAGGCATTATCTCCCTGCCTTGTTTATTTCCATTTTTGTAATCCACATGTAGCATTATGACCTTACAAGAACACGCAGATTTCAAATCCCTTATCTCCATTTTGTTGTCACAAATTCTTTGCCCTTCTGGCCATTGGGAATATACCCAAGAGATACCCTATCATACTACAAAAGCATTTGTTCAAC
>LOJH01045459.1:0-13591 GCA_001685095.1 Ellobius talpinus
GGAGGGGAGGAGGTGAAAAAATTTTTTTAATAACAATAAAAAAGTGTCTGAAATTAAAAAAAAATGACAAGGTACAAGACTGTTGTCCCACAGCATCTAGTCATGTACTTCTTCCAATAAGGGCACATCTGGAGGTTTCCCAACAGCACCAAAGAGCACCACCAGCTGGAGACCATTTGATCAACTACACAAACCTGTGGGGAACATTTCTCATTCAAACCACTAGACACATCATCTCTGGGTGATTTCTAATTCACAAACAATGTAAATGCATTTTAAATAACTTTATGCTACACCATTTAGGCAATGGTTATAATAGAAAATGCCCATCCCCATTCAGTACAGATACAATTATTTTGTGAGATGTTCAGTGTATGGCAGATTAAAATTGTGGGTGTGGTACCTATGGGTACCGAAGAATTGTATCACAACATGGGTGGCTTAAAACAGCACACATTTACAGACTGAGTGGATTCCTTCCTAGCCTCTACCCGGCTTCTGCTGGTGGCTGCTAGTGTTTGATCTTCCTTGGCTTGAAGGCCCTGCATCATTCTAGTCTTGGCTTGCACATTGTACTCTCCCTTTCTCTCTCTCTCTCTCTCTCTCTCTCTCTCTCTCTCTCTGTTTCTTAAAAGGATACCATCACTTTGGCTTTATGGGACCACTCTATTAGGATTCCATTCTGACTTGGTTCTGTCTATAACAAATGCATTTCCAAATAAAATCATATTCTGAAAGACCTGGGGTGTAGGCCCCCAATATATCTCTCGGGAGGGGAACACAATACAACAAACAAATGGAATAATAGACTTCACATGGGCAATTTAGACCTTCAGTCTAAAGGAGAGCCAGTTTACCAGTGACACCTCCACAGAGAAACCTAGATTTTGAAACAAGAAAACATTTGCTCATCAAAGTCTGAATGTTTTGAAATACATAGTTATGGAAGAATAGATTTAGATTGCTGAAACCTCTTTGGGAATCTCAGAGGTGTCATATTTTGTTTTGCCACATCCCCAGGGAATCTTCAGAAAGGCACTCAGTGAGAGCTAAGGGTACTGCTCAGTGCTAGAGCACTTGCCCAGCATGTGGGATGCTGTGGGATCAATACCCAGTGCCACAGAAAAGGCATTCAGTTGCCTCCATAATTCATGTAGTCTACTAGGTTTTAAGCCCTTCACGGGGCTAGGCTATAAAACTTCTGCCCTTCCTTGATTTTGGAAAGCATCTGAGCTACTTTCTCCAGAACCCTATGACCATCCTTTAAGCACTGGAGATTTCCACAGGATGTGGGTGATCCCATTTGTTCTCATGGATTCCACTACAGGCTAATGATTTCCAAGTCTGTCTACAACTTTGACTCTTTCCTGAACCCCACAGCCAGTATCTGATTACTGACTGGAAGTTCTACCAGGGTGATGCATGTGGGCTTCTCAAATGTAACCTGTCCAAACAAATATCGCTTACGCCCAGCTCAATGAAAGCACCATCTGCCAGAAGTGCCTGTGCTTTTTACCCTTCACGTCTAGCCCACAGCTCTGCCTCTTACCTGGCCTTGTCTCTTGATAATCACTACCCTAGATAGAGCCCTTGTTGTACTGTGAACTTTTAAAATCATTCTATGTAATCTACTTCCCATCCTATACTATTCCTCAATCGCACCTAGAGGAAAAATATCACCCCACAGGAAAATGGCTGTTGCAATGGCTCTTTATTGCCTCATGGAAAAATCCACATTACCTAATGAAAATTTCAACTTCTGTCTTCCAGGATGGTCTACACACTACAGTATCAGAGTACCTAGATGGTTTTAGTGTTGACTATGGGGGCGCTACTTGTGTAACTTTCTCTTGCTACCTGGAGTACTTCCCCTATACCTTCTCTCCAAAAGCCTCTCTCCTCAATGATTCCAAAGGCCCAGTCATGACCTCCTCTCTGAAGGTCAGATGAGAGAGATGCTCCTCAATGACAGTTCACACCCAGGGGATGCGCCAACATCTCACTCACTGCCAAGAGCTGCAGAGCAAAGGCAACTTCTGTGGTCATGGTCTTTTCCAGATACATGCTAGTTCTGAGAGATGCTACAGGGCTGCCAAGTTCTCAGGCTGGCTCTCCCTGCTGGCAGTCCTCCAGTTTCTCTTGCTTTGGGTGCCAGCACTGAAAAGGATTCTGCTGAGGATCCGAGCCAGACTCTAAAGCAGGTGGGTGGACAGGACAGTTCTCATCACTATTGGCTCCTGGCAGAGTTCTTGGTCTCTGCTCCATACATGTAGCCCGCTCTCTCGCTCTCCTTCTCCTCACCTCCCTCCTCCTTCCCCTATCTCCTCCCTCTCCTCCCTCTTCCGTTTGTGCAATTAACCAAAATTTTTGGACTGAAAACTATATGCCAGGCACATATTATTAAATGCTAAGTATTCACCAACGCACAAAACAGGCACAAAAAAGACAGTCTAAAGACATTAAATAGAAACAACAGATTTTTTTGGTTCTTTCAAGATAAGGTTTCTCTGTAGCTTTGGTGCCTGTTTTGGAACTAGCTCTTGTAGACCAGGCTGGCCTCAAACTCACAGAGATCCCTCTGCCTCTGTCTCCTGAGTGCTGGGATTAAAGGCATGTGCCACCACCACCTAGCTGAAACAACAGATATTTAATTGATTATGAAGGATAACCAGCAATGAAAGAAGACTACAGGGTTCTGTGAAGGAATCAGGTTATTATCAGTCTTATCTGTGGAATAAAATCCTCCAAAAGTATACAAGTGTGCTTTTCTTGTTGTTGCGTTTGGTTTGCCTGCCTCTGCCTCCAGAGTGCTGAGACTGAAGGCATGTGCAACCACCACCCAGGTCAATTGCTTTCCTTAAGGTTTCCTTTCTTCCGTGTTTGTATGAGTTTCTAGATATTAAAAATATGAGAATTCTAGTTCGTTGTGGATGTCAGTTATATTAGAAGAGTCCACGCAGTCAGTCATTACATAGAATTCCTCCTATTTTGAGTCACCTTTTTAAGTCATCTATTTATTTTACATTGAGGCCAAAGCCTCCCCCACCCTTATTTCCCAGTCCCTCCTCTCATTCTCCCCACCCTGGAACAGGGGCTGTCTCTGACTCTTCTCCTGGCTCTTGAGTCACTTCTTTATCCAGTGCAGGTGACAGAATTTCTCACGGTCACTAGAGCAATGGGGCTCTAGCTTCTTTGCTGCATTTGGACAGGGAACATGTGACTTCAGTGTGTTCTACCAAGGATGCTGCTGCTTACCTGCCCTGGAAGGTGTATCTGCCAGCCCTCCCCACTCCAACAATACCATTTTGTTCTTTGTTGTAATGAGTTTTCTGTGAACTTCGTCATCCTGCTTAGACGTCCATTTCATAACTGAAAATAGGCTACTCTTCATGGATGTTTGCCTCACTCAAGTGTGAACAAGATTGCTACCTTTTTCAGGCTCTGCAGCCTCATACAGGATCATTCCCCGCCAACCCTCCTCAGACTCTGATCCCCTGTGCCCACTTGTTGTCTGAGTCTCTGTCATGCTAGGGCTCTCCGAGGAGACACTGCCTCCACTCTCTAGATTACCTTTCATGGACCCTGCTCCTGACTACCAATGACTCAGACATGCAGTTGCTCAGAAAGGGAAGGGAAAAGACACACTGATACTTCTAGAGCCCAAAGCCACCACCATTGCTCTCACCAGGGTAACATAGATGACATCACAATACTTTACCTTTTCAAAGGTCAGCTTAAATGTCATGTAGTTATGGTGACGTTCCTCACCCCTTTCACAGCGTGGACTAGACCAATAGCAGGGGAGATGGACAGAATCTAATGGTTGTAGGATATCTGATGGAGTCAAATTTGACAGGATAGGAAGGAGAAAATGACTAGCAGTTTGCCTTTAGCAGTTGGGTACTGCCAAGAGACAGTAGAAGTCTGAGGATCTGTAGAGATAGGATCGCCCCTTTGGTATGAGCATTGGTAGAGATAAGAACTAATAGCTGGCTGCTCTGCTTCTCTGATACTTCAGCTTTCACCCTCTAATATATGATTCTGAGTTTTTGTTATTAAGACAAATTAGAATTTGTGCTATATATGTGTGTGTATGTTTATATACATACATATATAATTCAATTTCTGAGAATTTAATATATGAGTACTGTATATTGTTCACTCCTCCTCACTCCAAATCCTACCATGTTCTCTGTACTCCTTATCAATTTCATTGCTTCTATTCTTTAAGTATTATTGTTACATAATATATACACATCTGAATTTATAAATACAGTGTTCTGAGTTCAGCTAGTGTTGCTCATATGGATACATGTATAGGGCTGACCTCTGGGAATAGATCTCATCTGAGGGGGCTTGTCTCTGAAGCCCCTTCTCAGAAGTCATTAATCTCCTGCAGCTCTATCTTTATATTTCTTATTTTCAATTAATTTACATTATTGGATATGTGTCTCATGATGGATTTCCTTTTGTTCATATATTGCTGAATCAGGTTTAGGGCTGTTGTTTAAGTTTGTCCAAATGCTATAATGTAAGGAATTCTCCACTATGCATTTCACCCACAAGTCATATAATTCCCCTCATTCTTATTTCTTTCCTTATTTCTCTTATTTTAGCCCTTCCTCTTTCACTTATCAGTTGTCATCTTGCGTAGATTTAACAGTCTCTAAAATCTCTGAGCCCTACTAGTACAGCAACTTTCCTTTCCCAGCCACTTTACCCACCTCCTTGTTTTCCCCTTTTTAAATCCTTAGTTTTATCCTTACCACCTATATTTCCCTCTCACTCCTAATCTTATTAACTAAAATCTGAGTATGCTTCATATTCCCTCTTGCATCTTGATGAGAATGACTTCATAGGCTCAAATACACTACATCCAAATCCTATTTGGAAAAATAGGCTGAAATACACTACATCCAAATACTATTTGGACATCACAAATACTACAGCTGAAAGAATATAGCTGACAAAATATCCCCCAAACTGAACAAAAAACACCAGGTGTATATATCCCGATGCATAAGAACCACCATAAAAAGTCAAGACAACGTAACTCCTAAAAACTTATCAAATCTAAGTAATGTCATCTAATGAGAGTGAATTAGATGAACTCCCATACAGACAACTCAAAAGTATGGCTATAAGTATGCTCAAAGATACAAGTAACTGAATGAAATAAAGCAGGCGGTGGATGACATGAAAGAGGACTCTAACAACAGGATAGAAATACTGAAGGAAAAACACTGAAATAAAGAACATCGGAAGTCAAATAAAAGTCTCAGTAAAAAGTCTTAGCAATGGAATTAGTCAGAGAGAAAACAGAGTATCTGAGCTTTAAGGTGGAGGAACAGGAACAATTCAGCAAGAACAAAGATAATAAACTACTAGGGGAATTCTAAGATATACATGACACTCTGTAAAGAGCAAATCTACACATTACAGAAATCAAAGTAGGAGAATTTCACTCTAAGGGCACAGAGAGCATTTTCGAAGGAATAATATCAAAATTTCCCAGCCCTAAGAAAACAGAAGACGATCCAGAAACAGGATATTTAGGACACCAAATAGACAAGACTAGAAAAGAACTTCTACCATCACATTGTAATTAAAAGGTAAATACACAGAATAAAGAATGTGTTTTTGAAAGCAGCAGAGGGAAACACCAAACACATATAAAGGCATGCCCATCAAAATCATGCCAGATTATTCAACTGAAATTTTTAAAGCCAGAAGGATTTGGGATGAAGTGCTGAAAGATAAAGAAGTACTGACCCAGACTACTCTATCCAGCAAAGTAATCTGCCATAGCTGAAGGGAAAAACTCTCCATGATAGAAATAGACTAAAGCAATTTCTATTAAAATGAAAACATTAATGACAAATACAGCAAGAAATCAAGCAGGGAAACAATCCCATTCACAATAGTCTAAAAAATCAAGATATCATGGGATAACTTTAACCAAGGAAGTGAAAAACGTGTATGACAGAAAGGTTAAAGTACTCAAGAAAGAAATTCAAGAGGGTAATAGGAACTGGGAAGACCTCACGTGCTGATGAACTGGTAGGATTACCATTGTAAAAAAGGCCACCAATCCACTAGTTCAATATAATCCCCATCAAAATTTCAATGCAATTCTACACCTAATTTGAAAATATTAAAATTTTATAGCTAAATACACACACAAAGCAAAAATAAAAAAATAGGCTAGCCAAAAATCCTGAACAATAAAAAGTGTTGCTGTAGATACCACTATCCCTGATTTCAATTCGTTGTACAGACCTCTAGTAATAATAACAGCATGGTACACTGTCCTAAAAACAGACACATACATCAATGAAATAGAATAAAGACCCCAATTACATAACCACACTTTCACAGCCATCTGATTTGTAACAAAGATGCCCTCCCCCCAAAAAATTGGAGAAAAGACAGCATCTTCATCAAATAGTGTTGTCGAAATTATCTGCATGCAGAGGAATGAAACTAGATCCTTATTACTCTTCCTGCACAAAACACATCTCAAACGGATTAAGGACCTCAGCATAAGACATGAAATTGAAGGTGCTGGATGAAAAACTAAGGAATGTATTTCAAGGTATAAGCATAGATAAAGACTTGCTGCATAGAAATCCACCTGTTCAAGAAATAAGGCAACAAACTAACAAACAAGGCCTCATGAGGTTTAAAAAAAAGCCCTCAGACAGCACAGGAAATTATCCTTTAAGTGAAGAGGTAACCTGCAGAATGGGAGAAAAATCTTTTCTGCTATACATCCAACTGAGGATTAGCACCTAGACTACACAGTCAACTTAAGAAACCAAACACCAAGAAAAGAACTCAATCAAAAACAGGCTCTGCAACTGACAGAGAATTCTGAAAAGCAGAAATGCAAATGTCTAATAAGCACTTTTAAAAGTATTCAACATCACTAGCCATCAGGAAAATCCAAATTAAAACCACTTAGAGATTCTACCTCTTCTCAATCAGAATAACTATTATCAGGAATACAGATAGCAATGCTGCCAAGGATGTCGGAAAAGGGGAACTTTTATCCATTATGCTTGGGACTGTAAATTGGTATAGGCACTATCATATGACCCAGATATTTCTGGGCACCTTTACAAAGGAGTCTGTATCTCAACTCCAGAGTTACTTGCATATCCATGTTCACAATAGCTAGGAAATGGAATCCCCACAGATGTCTACCGACTGATGAATTGGTAATGAAAATGCAACACATATGCACAATAAAATTTCCTCCATTGCAAAAAAAAATACAATTGTAAAATTTTCAGAGAGATGAATGGGACTGGAAAACAGCATACTGAGATAACCAGGCCCAGAAAGATAAACAGCATGTGCTCTTTTTCATATGTGGATCCTAGTTTCACATTTTACATGTTGTATGTTGAACTTGGATGTGTGTAGAAATTGGGAAGCCAGAGTCTATGTGAGGGGGAGGGGAAGGGCCCTTATAGGGGAGGATTTAGTAGAAGACATTATATGAAAAGGGTGTGTGGGGGGAAATACTGGGGATTAAGGGTTTAAGTCGGGATTGGTCTAGGGAGATGGGGCAAGAAGGCTCTGGATTAACCAAAACTAAGGATGTATGAAAAATCCCAATGGAGACCTATTATTTTGTAAGATAATTAAAAAGATCATTAGTTAAAAATTGAGTTTGAAAAGAAGTGCCCTGTGGTGGTGGGTAGGTATTGATGTTTCCAGAACACAAGGTGTAACTTAAAAAAAAACTCAGACGTGAGATAGATCCCTAAAAGTTATTGGCCAGGGGGCCCCTCAATGCCCCTAAACAATGAAAGCTATTCCCATTGCTCTTGGTTACCCACCATAACTAGATGGTAAGACACTCACATATTATGTGGATTGCAAGACATGAAGACTTCAAGCTGGAACTGACCAGGAAACTTCCTCCCTGCTGGCTAGCTTTCACAGTGCTAGAAGGTGCTCTGCAGGCCACTGGGTGGAAATCTTCCGTGGTCTTACCGAGCACTGGGCCATGCTATAATACTGACCTGTCAGTCAACACGTGTCCACGGGTGCAATAGGATCATGACTATTTTAAGGGTAGCCAGCTGCTTTCTGGTTGGCTTTGAGGACTGTTCCAAGGAAGGGATGTATATCTGTTGCTGTAAACCTGATCAAAATCGCATGGCTGGAGAGATCATAGGCCCTAGGGCTGAATCCACTCTTGCTTTCCTAAAGGGTTTTGTGGTCGAACTGTATTCTAAATATTTATAGTCATACCCATAGATTTGTGCTCTTCTCAACTCTGGCCAAAGAGGCCTTTTTCCCCCCGCAATGACAACAATTGATAAAGTGACTCAAAAGTGCTTAAGATATTGAGAAAAAATGATGCTGAGTGCTCAGCCCTTGGTGCTTAAAGATCATCTCAGAAGAGGGCTCGGAAAAACTGTGAGAGCCAGAGGATACAGAGAAATGCTGAGAGACGCTGTCTTCTGGATATGGCAGGCTCGCTGTACCCATGAACTCCCAGTAGCTTTTGTTACCTACAAAAGACCTGCAGAAGATGAAGCCAGTTAAAAAGTTCAGAATGGAGGTGGGAGGAAATACCGAGGCCCCTCGGTTAGCTGAGGAACCATTGGCAGTTGATGGCTACTTCAGGAGGAAGAACCAATTTTCTTTGTGGTCGTGGCCCCTCGTAGGTTGACCATGCTCCAGTGAATGACCCTACATCCATGTGCGTATGAGCCACTGTAATTGGACTCCCTGGCTAATTGTTTTAATTGGACACAAATATGGAAAGGGGCACATTAAGGGAAGAAGTGGCAAGCTGGAGGTTAGTGTAATAAAATGCTTTGTGAGCATATAAGAACTTCTCTACAATAAATTCAGTGGGCTTTTTTTTTAAAAAAAAAATAGGTTTGTGAACAACCGTTACAATTAGATCCACTGCAAATTAATTTTTTTAACTCAACAGGTTTCTGAATCTTAGTAATGTTTTACCCTTCACCCTTGTTAATAGTTGCAGATGGAGACATTTGAAAATAAACCTAATCACAAAAATAGATGCTTTTCAGAGTATAGTGGAGATTAATCTCAGAAAGTGCATGTCTTCCGAAGACCGGAGTTCTAGTGCTTTCTCTGCTGCCAAGCAGTGGTGTGCGTCTAGACCAATCACCTAACCGCCATTGTTTCCTCGTCCCTGCAACACGTTTCAAGGTCAAAATTGTAATGTGCATACACAAATTCATTTTGTGCACATCTAAACTATAAACCACGTGTTGAAAATTGAAATGGCTGAAATTTCAAAGGTGTGGCAGTTCTTTTAAAATGCATTAAGACCAGTCGCCAGAGAAAAATGCCTAGAAGCAATATGAAGTGGATGGAGAATTCATAATTAGCAACGGATCCAATATGTTTTTGCTGTGAACATACTCCTGGCAATACTCTGAGAATCCTCAGCTGTAAACTTCCAGGCCCTGAGTCCGGCCAAACCGGGAACGTTCTCCTGGGGTGGGATGATGAAATCCAGGATGTGTCTTTTTGACCTCCCTCATCACCCTCCACCCCCACCCCGCAGTCTCCGCCCCCATTGGCCCCTACCAGCAGAGGCAGAACAGATCTCACTCTCCAGCAATGAAGGAAAGTGGAGGAACTGCCTGAGGGCACAAGGGGGCCAAGAGAAGCAAACACTCCTTCCTGCCAATTTCCCCTCCCTTCACATTCTGCCAAAACCCAAGTTGCATCTCCACCTGGTTCCCTCTGCCTCCCAACTTCCTCTCTCCAGGCTTTGCCTTGCAGAAGGAACTCTTTAACATGCAAAGTCTGTCCAGATTCCAGTGAAGGAAATGTGACCCTCAGTGTGTGGAAGCAATCCCTTTGGAGGACACTGATAGTCTAACCTGGTATTTGTCGTCTTGATTTCTGGTTGTGAAAAATAAAAGGAGCTCCAGGCCTTGAAAGTTCTAGTCAAACCTTCTTTTCCCAGAACTGCCTGTCACCAGGAGTGATGGCTTAGCTGGTGAAGGGGTACTGAAGCGCTTCTGGAGTCGGGAATTTAATTAGTGACCCAGTGCCGAGAGCTGAGCAGGAGGGGGGTGTTGACAGTACAGTGAGAACTGACTAGTGTTCCTTTTGGGGGAGATGAAATGCCCTGACATGGACTGTGGTGATGGTGGCCCCGATCTGTGAGTGTATTCGTCCTGGAACTAGACAGTTTAAATGGGAAGACTGCATGGTATGAATCATATCTCATTCAAGCCGTGTTAAAAGAGTGAACACTCACCACATGATTAGAGTGTGCCCCTGAGTTGTCCAACACTAATCGAGATGATAGAGCATGTTCTCAATGTGACTCAGACTGAATCAGATGAGCAGGCCATTCGTTGACCTGGCTGAGATTTCATTTTTCCATTGAGGAGAATGAGTTCTTCTAGGCTTCGAAAAGGCTTTTGGTTTAGAAAGCAAATGAAAATATGCATAGAGGTTCATCCTCATGTCTTCAGAGCCCAAGGCTCCTTCAGAAGGCAACAGTTTTCACTGTGCTGGGGAGGCAGTGCCGGAAGCAACGGAGGGGACTAGGAGAAACATCAGCTCTGAGAACGGTCAGTCAATGTCCTCTGGGCTGGCAGCAATGTTTCAGGCACCTCATAAAGTCTTTATTCGCGCTATGAGTAAGGAACAAGTATCCTTGTTCCCCACCCCCATCCCGCTGAACCTGATAGAAAAGCAAACACTAGTCTTCAGTGAAGTTGACTGGCATGACCCTACCTTTCATAATGCGTTTGTCATCAAATGCCATCAAAATCTACTGTACGACAGCTCTTGCACTAATTTCCACAGGCACCACCTAGGTCAGGCCTCCAGCACATCTTGCATAATGATTGCGACATCTTCCTGGCCTGCCTCTCTTCTTCCCCTCCCAACCTTTTCTACTCCGCAGTCACAGGCATCATGGGAAAGTGCCAATGGCATCTCAGCTGTCTGTCTTGTACAAATGCCTCCCAGCGCTTCCCTAGATCTTGGTCTCTCCCTCCCCCCACCCCGTCTTGTCTGTTGCTGCCAACTGCCACTTATATACCCTCGGACTATCATCTCTCTCTTTCTGACTCCATGTACCCCACCCACGCTGTCATTGCATGCTGCCGGGGCTCGTGCACCCCACTAACAGGCCTCCTTCCCCTGCTTTGGCCATTGCCTCATTAGTTCATTTTGCACAAAGCAGTTCTCAGCACACCAGGCCTCTTGTTCCATGTCTGCCGACTTCCTTGGGGGCTTTCTATGGAAAGCTCTTCCTTTGCTTGTCTTAGGGACAAAGTCTGATTTGTCACTTTCTGACTCTCACTCAGAGGCAGCTTCTAGCTTACAATCTTACCAGGAAGTCCAGCAATGCCTAGTTCGCTTCCTCGGTTTTCCAAAGTGTGGATCTTCTTAGCAGGGCTGCATGACCTTCCACAAACCTACCATGCCAGCAGTCTCCTTGCTGCAAATATCTGAAATATGAAATATTACAGAGTCTGTATTCATCCCCCTGTCCCAACTCCGGACTTCTGTGAACCTCCCTCCTTTCTGGAATTTACTACCTCTGGCCTGGCATAGCCACATTCCAAGTCTGTCAAGGCCTAATTTAAGTGGCGCTGCTTTCAACAGTTCTCCCCCAGAACCCAAGGAGCCATGCTTTCTGGCTTTTAGCAAGCTTATTATATGTTGTCCCTTGTCTTGTACTTTCTTATTTCATTTATCATCAAAGCCAGGATGCATCTGTCTGCCTCAGCTTTGAGAGACTTGAGGTTTAACCACAAATTCCTGACTGAAACTTCAAGCAGAAAGCAGAGAGCAAACATATTAGCCAAAGAAGGGGACGGTTATGACAGTGGGAAGCAGGCCAAGCTTCCATATATACTCTTCCAGGGTAGCTGAAGCGGATTAGAATCCTCCCCGCTTAGAGGGTGCTGTGGATTTAGCTTTGGGGGAGTTCAGTCCAAAGCTCAGGACTGAACAATGAAATCGAGTTCCTTGGCAAAGGACTCCACCTAATTACAAGTCTATCAGACAGTTGTTCTGGGCATGTGCTTGTGCGTGGGAACGCGCATGGTGTGTCTGGAAACATGCACATGCATGCTCGTCTCTGTAGCTCTGTGTGATGGCATGTATGTGATTGGAGAAGTGGGTGGCTGTGGCTCTGCATGAGCAGACATGTGTGTGCCTGGTTCTGGTTAGGAATGCATTCAACGGGGCTGTGTGCATTGTGTGTGTAGTTGCGGGGACAGAGGGTCTTTACTAGAGAGGAAGCTGGGTCAACGCTGGCATCCACACATGCCCAGGCACGGCTGGGAAACAGGTTAGGCAGGCCTGGCAGAAGTGTATTTGTATTGAAATTTTCAGGAGCTCCTGGGAGATGGTTTATCCTAGGGAAGAAGCAGGCACAATACACACTTGGCCCAGAAAGGAAGCCTTTGTCGCTACATGCAAGGAGAGGCCTTGCTGAGCAGGGGCTAGAGGTTTTCCACTTGAAATTTTCTCTTGATATAGTCACAGGCATTCAGTGTCTCGGACTTATTGGCTCCAAAGAAATTGTACTTAAAGGGAAAGAGTTGTTTTGCATAAACCTATGATCATCATGGCACATGCCAGCCTATCTTGAGCCTCAAAGTGGCTTTGTCGCCGATTCTGTGCTAGGGGCTGGGGAGACTGCAGTGACTAAAGAGACAGAGTCCTCATTATGGTGTGGACTTTAAAAGGGTCAGGCTGTTTCTGGACTTCATACCAAACAAAGTCACCGCTAATCTAAATGGTACCTCTGATACCTGCTCTAGGCATCCCCAAAGCTGAGTCGGAGCAACACCCTTTAAGGTGGGTTAGCTAGAATCTGATAGTCATCACCTCCAGGGAGACAGATCCAACATTGCATCTGTGCTGCAAGGCAGGGCTGGCTAGGTTGCAGTGTCTTTTTCTCAGCTAACCATCTCTTGTGCCTTGTATAGCCTTCATAAGGATCTGTGTTGACCTCTGCGCCTAAGCTCCAAGGTGTGTCTTCTCTGGGCACAGGTTAGTTAGTGATAGCCAACCCTCTTTTGCGGTGTCTAGAAAAAGCTGTTACCAGGAACATAGAAAGTAAGCTGGGGGCTCCAGAGTGAATTGGAGAAGCCGGTGGAAGCAGCTGATGCTCAGTAGATGTGGCACTGTGTTTTCTAAATGTAACATTCTACAAGTGTCAACTCTGCCCAGAAAACAGAGCTATGCCTAGTTAACAACAGCCCTCAGAGGACACAAGCTGGACCCAGAAAATAGGAAAAAGAGAAAACACAGAAGCAATGTGGAAACAAATTGTCAGTATTTATTCATGAGCACATATGAGTGTCCCCCTAAAATCATCCAGAGACATGTTTATGGTGGGAATCTCCATTCAGTGAGCTGAGAGAGGAGGCAAGGGCCAAGCAGGCGCTGCACATGTATAAAAAAATGAAATATCTGAACTCAGCTCTGCGTCACATTTCAAAGGAAAGGGGAAGTCCAGCATGCAGAGACAGAACTTTCTGGGTGCTTTGAGAGCAGGAGTGTGATGTAGGAGTGTCTTCTATCTATCTGTTGCTTTCATTGGTTAATTAAT
>LOJH01045460.1:0-12567 GCA_001685095.1 Ellobius talpinus
CTGGACCGAGGAGCAGGTGTGTGAACCGTAGGGCAGAACCTGGGGAGACGCGCCCCGGGGGGCTGCCGTGAGCGTGTGCAGCCCGGGCCCCCGGGGACGAGTGTTTGGACTTCGCTGTTCCAGGCTGGTTTCTGATTCTATATTACTTTAGAGTTCACATCGGCCCCATTAGGAAGTACATTAAATTCTTACTTAAGACGTCTAGGATTTTGCTGGGATTTGTCTCATCCGGGGAGCTTTGGGAGAGGACGATTCAAATGATATCTTCCATTTTTATGTGCCTTCTGGCTCTTTCCACAAATAGGAAGCTATTTCTAGACCCTTTCATTTGATAATTTGATAAAGTGAACTGATTTTTAGCTTTAGACTGGAAAGAAAGGAAAGTCAAAGGAGGATTAGCCTTTTTAGATGCGGCGAGAGCAATCTGGTACATTCAGGGCATATTACAGTGCGGCTCTTTTTGGTATTTTCTTTTCTTGGAGGAGAGCTTTATAAATCAGAAAAGCAAAATTAGGTGGATTACATACTCCAGTTTTGACCCCATTGGAGAAGTTAAACTGCAGGAATCAAATTATATGCAAAACCCCGTTGTCATGAGCAAAATAGAAGCATGGCTCACTACTACCCAGTTGGACTTGTTCACTAAGTAGTTGTCGTTCATTGTGTTAAAGAAGAAATAGGAGTCCAAAAATGTTCCAGACAGTGTTGGAGAAGTCTTTGGGTATTGCATTTCATGCTGCGGGACACATTTGAATCACTTAAGATTAGTATAATCACTTAAAAACATCGTTGTCCATAATGAAAGTAGCACCCCTGCTGGAAACAAAAGATGGCTCTGCACCAGTTTCAGAAATAAAAGTGGTGGTCTCCTAATCTGACGGAAGAAGGTAGAAATGATGGCCAAAACTCATGCAGGACCACAGACTGTGTGGTGACTCAGACCAAAAGAGCTGCTAGGTGAGGGACCTTAACACGTCTTCATGCTTCCCATTTGCTTTATTTGGGTGACTGGAGGTGCCAGTCTGGGACTTCTTGTATTGCACGTAGAGGATATAGTAACAGGGAGAGACGAAAGTAGAGTGTACTGTAGCAGTTGCAGTAAGGTAGCTAGCTGTGAAAGCCAATGAACAGCAAAATTGAATTATTTTTCCATAATTTCTGTCCAGTCTAAATGAGAGATGACTTGAAAGTATTTTTACTGCTTCTGTTAAATGGCCAGAATTTTATAAGGTCCTCTTTACGGCTTTAGTTCACGTTAAAGATGTTTAACTTCATCAAGGTTGGTTTTAGGCTATCTTAACCAAACCCCTCTCTTGAGATACACTGGGGAACATTACATCTCTAGTGGTTAATGTATTCTTATTTTCAAAGGTTTACTCTTACCTTTCTTTTCATTTGGAAATGGAGTTGTGCTATATGGTGTAGACTGGCTTCTAATTTACGATAGCCCAAGTTTGTGTTGAACTCAGTAATCCTCCTGCGTTCGCCTCGTAAGTACTGAGATTACAGGTGTACACTCCAGGTCTATGTAGACTACGTATTTTAAGCACTTTGTAGAGTCCTGTTCTTGTGTGTGTGTGTGTGTGTGTGTGTGTGTGTGTGTTTTAACATAACACCTTGTGCTGAGATGGGACGTTCTGGCTTCTAGTCCAAATGCCTAATGTATGATTAGGGGTGAGTTAACTTAAGCCCTCTGAGCCTTAGTTTTTCCCTCTGGTTGTGTAAATGGGAAAACTATCTAACCCACAGAGCTGGTGAAGGCTTGGCTCGATCTAGCTGCTTGGTAAGGGACAGTAAGGCATCTTCATGCTTCCCTTTATTATGAGGCAGTGAAGAGACAAAGTGAGTCCAGAAAGTAGGGACCTTGTTTCTGGGCTGTGCTTCATCAGCTTCTTGTTCCGCTCTTCCCCCTACCCCTTCATTGTAAGCCAGGGTTTCATGTGCCTGAGGCTGGCCTTGAACTTGCTATGTAGCTGGTGCCAACCTAAAACTGATCCTCCTGCATCCTTGCACTTGAGTGCTGGATTACAGGCCGTGCACCTTGCTTTGCAGCCACTTAACCACTTGGTCCAGAAGCTCTCAGCTGCCATTTCTGAATGGATAGGTAAGCCTCGAACGTAAGATGGCCCCTTTGACAATACAACCCTGCTTTCTTTGACATTCAAAACATTAGAAATGATACTTGCTGGTGCTAAGGGTGTGCATTTCTGTGTGAGTGAGCTGGTTTTATCATGAGTCAGGATTGTGGAGGATAGTCTGGTTAATTCTATGGAGACTTGTTCACTCCCCTTTTTCCTCCGGCTGGCTTAATTTCTGGTTGTATAATCATTGATGATTTAGCGAATGCGAGCTCACTTAATGCACATGCCTATGTCTTTTTACATTTTCCTTTGAAGTGTTTTATTAGCAAATATTAATATACATAATAATACATATATAATAATGGTTTTGTTTTCAAATTTTTATAGATTTATAATGTATTTTGATCATCTACAGCTTTGACTTTAAACTCATTAACAAAATTAGAGTGCATTGCCTTTGTGACTTCGTTTCCTTTTGTTTGGGACACAGATCAGTGTCATATTAAAGAGTATGGCTTGTAGTCTAGTAGAGGAAGTTTGAATTCTGCCTTTTGACTTGGGAAGTTTCTATTTCAGCTACTTATTTACATGTTCTTGGGCAAGTGATTTAATCTTGCTAATCTTGAGGTTTCTAAAGTGGTTTTGCCAACTTACCCTCCCACCAGCTGTGCATAATAAGACTTCTGGCTGTTCTAGAGCCTTGACTTGACAGAGGATAAATTAAATAAAGTATTTAGATCTAGACCCAGGGCTAGGTTTGCAGCCACAGCTAGCGTTGTTGTTCCTTTGCTCAGAGATTATTTTTGAGCCCTGTCCTAGTTAGGGTACTGTTGATGTGACGAAACACCGTGACCAAAAGCTATGGGAGGAGGACAGGGTTTGTTTGGCTTATGCTTCCCCATCACAGTTCATTTTCAGAGGAAGTCAGTTCAGGAACTCAAACAGGGCAGGAACCTAGAGGCAGGAGCTGATGCAGAGGCCATGGGGACTGTTCCTTTTTGACGTGTTCAGCCTGCTTTCTCATAGCATCCAGGACCAGTTGCCCAGAGTGGCACCATCTACAAATGGGTTGGTCCCTCCCCCATCAATCACTAATTAAGAAAATGCTGTACAGGCTTGCCTACAGCCTGATCTTATAAAGGTATTTTCTTGATTGAGGCTCCCCTTGTGTCAGGCTGACATAAAACTATCCAGCACAAGCACCTGTTATGTATAGGACAACAGTCTGGTCTCTAAAATTGGAGAAATGAACAAGAGTCTCAGCCTTGGAGCTCCCCTGGAAAGCCAGAATTCTATTCTCTCAATTGTAGCATATTTGTGTGTTTGCTGTGTCTCTGTGTCTGTCAGTCTGTCTGATTGTCTGTCTCTCCCCTGTTGTGTGTATGTATGTGTATGATGGTAGGACCCTGCTGGGCATGATGATTTACACCTCTCCCAGGGAAGCTAGGGCAGGATGATTGTTTTGGGTTTGCGACTAACCTGGACTACATGCAAGACTCACAAATAGAATGATGGAGAAGATCTAGATAATAGTATAGCCCCTAGTTCAATCCCCAGTACTGAAAAAAACCAAATAACAAAAACCCCACCATTTTCCAGCTGTGGTAGTTCTTGTCTTTAATTTTCATACTCGGGAGGCTGGGGCAGGAGAACTAACATGAGCTTGAGGCCAGTCTGACCCATATATTGAGTGCCAGGCCAGCCTGGGCTTAATGAGTTAGAGTCTTACTGATTTAGACAGTCTGGCTGTAGGCCTGGGACTAAAATCCCTCTGCACTGTGCAGTGTTCATATCTCCATTGACACTAGCGAATGCCAACTTGTTTTCCATTCCATCTTGGGCTACAGAGTGACCCTGTCTCAAAAAGCAAGATAAAATACAAATTCCAGGTATGCTATCACACACCTGTAATTCTAGGGCCTCTGGTAGTTTGCAGATGAAAAGCCAATGCCTCTGAATAGTCTGGTGACACCAGATTCTTTTTGTAAAACTATAGTCATTTGTGTGCTTGTGTTTCTGTGCACATGTGTTCACATATGTGTACGTGTATACTTTCAATGAATGAAAAAGAAAAAGCCTGCTTACCAGAGCAGGGAATCCTGCTCCACTCTGTTAAGTGATAGTGTCATTGTAAAAGGCATTTCCCTTTCAGTCTGCTGAAACACAGGGGTCAATTTAAAGTGGAGAAATAAATAGAAATAGAGACTCACTCAGCCACATCCAGCATGGAAAACATAACTGTGCACAGGTTAAAACTGGAAAGTGTGGCTTTCTCAGATCAGGATTCAGTTCACTGGGCACTCTGTGCTCTTGCCTTCTGCTGAGAATAGGAGACATTAAAGATGGACGGAGCTTAGATCCTCCATAGAGGCTGTTTGTCTGTGTGGGCACAGGGTGCTGAGGGGGGCTCTAGGAAGTGGAAGACGCCTTACCAGTACTTTTTCTAATTTGTGAAATATTTGTATTGTAAAGCAACACAGGTGATGTGTATGTTGAGAAATGTAAGAACAGAAGCAAAAATTGTGATTTCTTTTTTAACTCAAAACTGTTTCTAAGACTCAGTTATACTGTTAGTTTAACTTCTGTACAGTATTCTATTTTATGCATGTCGTATAGTTTATGTTTCCTTTGAGACAGGTCTCATGAAGTCCAGACTGGCTTAGAACCCCTCATCCTCCTGCCTCTCTAGATGGTGAGCTTACCTTTTAGCCATCACACAAAGCATCCCTGTCTCTTCCCTGAGCATCCTCTCAGGGGATGCTTTATAGGTATTCACTACCATACTTGACTCCCCATCCCTGCGTTTCTAATAATTATAAAATTGTTACACATATATCATGATGCCTAGATTAATGTATTTCTCACTGCATTGTATAGTAAGGTGGCCGGTAGCCAATGTGCTCACATATATTAAAATGAAAATCAAATAGTATTATAGTATTGAAATGTCAGGTCTTCCGTTTTATTATCCATACTTTGAATGCACAGCCGCTGTAGTGGACAGTGCCAGCACACAGCATTTCAGCACTGCTGCAAGTTCCAAGTTTTCAGCTTTTACTGTCTCTGCCTCTCTGCACTTGCAGGAAGACCATAGATTCTTAATGAGTTAGACAGTCTGGCCCGAGGCTCAGGGATAAAATGAATGTGCTGTGCACTATTCCACATCTCCGCATCATCACTAGAAAATGCCACCGTGTTTTCCAAAGTACTAATGGCAGTTCACACTCACTAGCTGTGAGTCAGTGCTCTGGCTGTTCTGGTGTTACCAGACCTTCTTCCAGTTCTCACCAGGCTGGCTGGGTGTCTTGTGAAGTCAGCCCACAGCTCCCCCAGAGAGCCTCTCTCATTCGTCAGGCTTCACAAAGCCTGGTGCCAGATAGTGAAGGAGGCATTATGGTGAGAAGGTGATGGCGGGAGCACAAATGCTTTGTCTGATGGCTGAAAGGGGCAGAGGACCCAGGTCCCACTAAAGTAAAGGATAGGGAAGACACAGAAAGGGAGTGGATGTCTTGTTGAACATCTGCTTGCCTTTTATGCTGCTCTTGCTGGTAGCAAACATTTTGATAATAAAGCATGTCGTTAGGATGAATTTTGTTACTGGCATTTTTTTGAGTTTTGTCTCAATTTATTTGGAGCTTGGATTTGGGGCATACCTGCAATACACCGAAGCCTGTACACGGCCTTTCCTGCATAAATATCACCATTCATGTATCCAACGCTGAGCATATTTTAAAGGGAGTCTATCATTATTTTAAGTGAGGTTACAAGTCCTTTCTGAATATTATTTAGGCATCTTTGACTTTCAGAGGAGTAGGAGTCACTGTGGACATGATGTTAAGACCTTTGAGGAGATGGAGGTCCGCCGGTCTGTATTCAGTGCACTCGCTAGGACTGGTGCAGAGAGAGATGTCTGCCTTTTCTATCCAGATTCTAAAGAACACCCGGAAAGCTCCCTAGTAGCCTCAGGTGCCCTGATGAAATGATGGCGTGTTGGCAGCTTTGCTTTGCTCTGGTGCAGGCTTGGCAGGATGTGGCTAATGTTGGTCCCAGCCAAGGAGAGGAGTCTGTTCTGCGGCTGTCCTGTCTGCAGAGGCCTGAAAGTGGAGCACCAGGCCGTTTGATGGTCACTCACTACCTTATACTAGGACAGGACCGACCCTTTCCACACACATCTCCATATAGCTCTGTTATTCCTCCCCTTTGGAGAGAAATGAAAGAGGCCCAGGCCTCTGCACTTCCTCCTCCAGGCTTCCCAGCTGGAGTGTGGTTAACTCCGGACTTGAGCTGAGTTGACTCCTTTGGCTCTCCTGGTGTCAGTCTTTTACCAAGATTAGATGAGGAAAAGGAGATTGTGTCATGCGCGACCCCCAGGGAAAGTTGTTCTTTGAAAGTCATCCTGCTTTTGTTTTGTGATGGCGGGAGTGAGAGGCAGGAAGTGAAGGCTGAGACCGGAGGTGTAGGTCAGCGGAGTAGTTCTTCTGTCTTCTCTCACATACCCAGTTACCTGGCCTCTTTTTAACACACTGAACTTCTTTCCTAAAAGCTGGGTGATTCTACTGCCCCCTGCTGCCATTTTGAAACATTGTGATGACCTCAACCATATTCCCTATTAGGAAATAACTTGCCTACAGAGATGCATGCCTCTTGTTTGTGGCTACCGTTTAATTCTCTTGGCAAGATTTTACTTGACTACTTGAAGATGTCTTTAATTCAAGGGAGGTGAAGTTTTGAAGTTTTCATGTTCATTTATTGTTTTCATCCTAAAATGACTACTAGTCAGCCAGAGGTCATGCTTTAGGCTGTTTATGTAGGATTATACTCTCCCAGAGGACTGAGAATTCAGCTGTGTCTCAAACACAAACTCATCCAAAGTTGATTGACTCAAGATGCCAGCATAATAATGAAGGGTGATGCCATACAGGTTGGGATGCATGGCCGCTATTGAGCAGCAATATTTTATCACTGTTGTAGAATTGGCCCCGGTGGAAAAAAATAATTAGTTGCTTGTTAATCATGGAACCCAAGCAAGACAAATGGGTGGGTGAATTTAGTGACTGGTGTGATGGAGTCCTATCTACTCCCCTACACCACTAGGAAGTAACTCTTCAGTACATTACATAGATTGACTGTTGATCAGGGTGTTCATTTTTTGCAGACAGTTCTGGGGACTTTTGGGAATTCTGGACATTCATCAGTCCATCCTAGGCTCCTTATTGGAAGGTCTAGAGTGTGGAGTCTGAATTCAAACCCCTGCTGTGCTGCAGTGTGTGTGGTCCTATGATTCCTTTTCCTAGCGCTCTGTCTCATTTTCCCTTTGTGTGTGTGTGTGTGTGTGTCTAGAGTGTGGAGTCTGAATTCACTGAATTCAACCCTACTGTGCTGTGGTGTGTGTGGTCCTATAATTACTTTCACTAGCTCTCTGTCTCAATTTCTTTTCCCTTTGTGTGTGTGTGTATTATGCACTAATACCTATGACTTTGACTCAGAATAAGCTCAAATTAAGTCTTACCTCTTGATGTTCTTAATGATGTGGTTATTATCAGTCAGGATCTTTTTTATTACAAGTAAAAGAAACTCAGTTTCAACAAAAGTAGGTGCCAGGAACAACAAACTACACACACACACACACACACAGTTTATTTGATTATAAATAATTCTTATAACTTCCAATAATTACATTTTATAAAGCTGCTGTGAACAGCACATTAGTGACTCATGGAAGTCTTCCTTTCAGGCAGATACAGAAGGGGCACAGTGTTTGCGTCACCACTGTATAATCGTGCTTTATGTATATAGTAGAACTAGCTATGCATCTCTTTTTGCATGAGTTGAGGAAGGTTTCCTGCTTTCTTGCTCTGGGTAACGTGATATTTACACTTCCACTGAAAGCCCCGTCAGTGCTCCCCGTGTGAATACCCGACACAGTCCCGCCGTCTCTGTCATTGTTTTGCACTCCAGATATTATTCTGGCAGCTTTTGTGGGTGGCTGATGTAAAGATTCAAGAAGTTGCTTCTTCTTTTTTCTTTTCTTGTTACTGATAGTAAATGAATTACAAATTACATTTTAATTTATTCTTGGAGAAAACTCACCTAAGACACAACGTTTTCTTCGCGTAGCATCCTTGTGCACCCAGCATCACTACAAGGCACTTCAGCTCTGAGCTGGGTCTCTGACCTGTCCAGGCCATGCCATTCATTCTCTAGAAGAAGAATACCTGCTGACTTCTGAGCGGGACCTCTACTCTGGTCCTCTTGACTGCTGAGTCATCTCTGGCCCCAGACACATTTTCTTATATTGGCTAATCCTGTAGGCGCTAATCAAGTATGTCTAGTTCTGTGCTCAGAGGGCAGGTTTATTTTAAATTTTACAAGATATTTTGGTTACTGACTACAGTGTAGTCCTTCCAAGAGTATTTTGTGTTGTGCTGTTGTGGGTGACATGTTACTCACGTGGCGGAGTTGACCTGTGGATCTGTGTGGACATTGGTGTTGATCTTAGATGTGTTGTGGTGTTGTGGTTGACATGTTACTCACGTGGCATGGTGGTTATGTGTGGACATTGGTGTTGATCTTAGATGTGTTGTGGTGTTGTGGGTAACATGTTACTCACGTGGCAGAGTGGATATGTGTGGACATTGGTGTTGATCTTAGATAGGGAGCATGGCTCTGCTGTCTCGAGCTGTGCAGCCATGAGTGTTCTTGAGCTCTGTGAGGGATGCTTTATCTAAAAGTTGTTGCGATGATGATAGGAGGTAATAATAAGTTGTGTATGAATATAGTGGCTGATAGACGGTGTAGTATTGTGGTGTTAATACAGTTGTTGATAGGAGAGATAAGACAAAACCTTAAAATATTAAAATGAAAGAAATGAGTGTGGATTAGCATTTGAGCAGCCTGGGAAGTCCCATTATAAACAAATGCTGTGGTCTTATTCTTGTACCCTCTCTGTCTGCTTTGTACTTTAGGTTTCCTTCCTTAGTCTTTGTAATTCATCAAAGAATAATACTTTCTGGGTGGTGGTGGCACACACCTTTAATCCCAGCACTCAGGAGGACATCCAGGACTACATAGAGAAACCCTGTCTAGGAAAACCAAAAACCAAACCAAACTAAACCAAACCAAAAAACCGTAAAACTTAAGCTGAGTAATTTTTTAGTGTAGCATCTGATAGACACCATACCATATTAAACTCTGGGGAAGAAGCAATACTTTCTGGATAAGACATTGAATTAAGCTCAGTTTTATACTTTCCAAAAATTCAAAGACTAAATTAAGATTACTGTAGTACAGTTGTGAATTACATTTGAACGTTGTTAGGGACACAGTACTGTATTGTCAAGAAGGATTGAAACAATTGATTTCATCGGATTATAAACTGTAATCATTGTTTTATGTTGAAGAAAGGAGTTGCCCATCTGTGTTTGCACAGCAAGGCTGTCTGCTTTGTGCCCCTAGACCCTCAGATGTTAGCACAGTTCTTCCCATGGGTTGGTTGGTGATATGTTCTTGACATGTTGTGCCTAACCCTGTAATTCATAGCGAGATTGACATTTTCCTTTATTAAGTAGGACCCTTGTAATGTGTGCAGTGCAGCTTAGATGTCCCCATGCTTTCCTGAGAATCTGAAAGTGACTCTCAGTTGGGGGAAATACAACTTTAAGTAGTTAGAAAAGAAAATTTAATTATTAAACATATATGAAAATTGAAATGTAACCTAAATGTCCCTAAGGCTGGTCTTTGGGAG
Source organism: Ellobius talpinus (assembly GCA_001685095.1). NCBI lineage: Eukaryota > Metazoa > Chordata > Mammalia > Rodentia > Cricetidae > Ellobius > Ellobius talpinus. The sequence continues at coordinate 9,826 of LOJH01045460.1, forward strand.
ATTTACTTTCATATCCAAATAAAGTGATTTAAATAAACTATGCTGAGTAGGTGTCTTCTCCAACTGTCAAGAATCCTCGGGCAGGGAACAGTGTTTGAACATGCATCTTATCATCATTTGCCTGAAATTTCCTGGTCTCTTCACAGCCCTCAGTCTTCATTTCAGTTTTCAGGAAGTACTTTGGTTTTTCGTAACCCGCTGCCAAGGTTCTGAATTTCCGCACACTGGTAAAGACTTAGTCTAGGGATTTTTACTTTGACAGTTTGGGATTCGAAAAAATACTAGCAGGCAGCATCAAACTGAACATCAGGCATGTCTGTTCTCAAATCCACTGCTTCCCACTCTGTACTGGCCAAGTGTGTGGCCAAGCGTGTGGCCATGTTACAGGCTTCAGTCTTCCCTCTTCCCCTGGCATCTTAAAAGAGGAGGACCCCCCCCCGCTTTGTGTTTCCAATGTTGGGGTTTGAACCCAGGGTCTTGTATAGGTGCTAGGTAAGTTCTCTACCACTGGCCTGCCCTCATCCTTCCGCTTTTTATGACATGCTTGGGGTTTCCTACCTTCCTTTTCTAAATTCTAAACTTTTCTCTCACTGGGTCTTTTCTTCAGTGGGGAGTCACCTGCTTGACATTCTAACTAGTGACAGTAAGAGCCGAAAGAGCTTTGGAAGAACTGCCACATCATTTTCCAGACGGGATGGGGGGCATTATCCCCTAGAGCAGCCCCACCCCTCTCCAGAGCAGCCCCACCCTTCTCTAGAGCAGCCCCCCTTCTCTAGATCAGCCCCCCTTTTCTAGAGCAGCCCCACCCTTCTCTAAAGCAGGCCCACCATTTTGTGTTTCTCTTAGCAATAGGAGGACTCCACCTCATTTGGCCACCTGGTGTGTATGAACTGGTAGAGAGGGAGATTTTGGTTTTATTTGTTTGAAAAAGCATGCTTTTGTGGGGACATATTTTTAAAACTTAGGAATCTAGTGTCTGCAGTAGTCAATCAGTCAGAGTTGGTGTCCTGCTATATGGAAGAAGCCTGTGTTAGTCTGCAGTCTCTGTTCAGGGTGTTAGCCATCCGAAGGCGCTGTTTGATGAGGAGGAAGAAGGTAGAGGAGTACCTGTGTCATAGGAAGCAGGCCCAGGGGACGCAGTGCTGATTTCTGCAGAGGGCCTGCTTTCAGGTAGGTTGGTGATGGATGGGAGGCAAGAGCGTAGTTTCCTCCTTCCTCACTATCTCAAGTGGCAACATGCTGTGGATGGAGCTAGTAGTAGGTCTAACAGGTTGGTTCAAATAAAAGCGATTTTTTATAAAGGCAGAGAGCGTGCAGAAGGAAGGGACACTGAGAAAGTGTGAGGTGAGCTCACCCCATCTCTGCCTAGTGGTGTGCGGAATGTCTGCTTCCTGCCATTGACATGTTCACTCAGTGTTGTTCCTTCCTGCCATTGACATGTTCACTCAGTGTTGTAAGGGAGATTTATCTAAAATTTCATTTTAAGTGCTTAATAAAATGCAAAACAGCATCTTTATGACTTGTAGCTACTTTTGACAATATTAACGTGTTTTATTTTAGTATGCAAGATGTGATGAACACCATTTTTAATTATCACAAAAGTAATGGATTTTGTTCCATTTTCTTCAACTATCACATCTTTTGCTAACATAGGAGGGTTATTTTATTTTCATTGGCTGAATTTACTTGATTTCTTCTGACATTTTAAAACTTGTTTATTTTTTTTCCTTACCCCCCTCTTTTTTTTTTTNTAACAAAGCTGTCTTCCAGGCTGTATGACTCTCTGAAGGATAAGAACAATGCTATGTTGGGGGTATTGGTCTCTGGGCCAACCAGGCATCAGTTCCAACCTGCGTGGAGGAATCGTGGCTGAGCCCCAGGTGTGCCGCTTTGTGTCAGACAGAAGCATCAAGGAAGTGGCATGCGGAGGAAACCACTCCGTGTTCCTGCTGGAGGATGGAGAGGTTTACACGTGTGGTGTGAACACCAAGGGGCAGCTTGGCCATGAGAGGGAAGGCAACAAACCAGGTGAGTGCCACTCCTGCCTTGGTTAGCAGGGCACCGCTAAGGCAGATGGTAGTGTGGGTCATTCCTTACCACGCTGCTTTCTTCAGGGAAGCTCCAGCTCCTTCGTGTAGTGCAGCATTCCCCACTGACCTGTGTCTAATTTAAGATATGGAATGGAAAAATGGAGTTTCTTCTTTTAAACTTATTATATAACATGCGAATCAGGATTGAGAGGTGATTTTCCCTCTTCATTGAAAGTTAAGATGTGGCCATTTTAAACGGAGTCCTCACGTGCTTAGTATCAGAAGTTTGCCTCCGGATTACCTCTTCATTCTTTTGTTTCTGCAATATGCTTTTGGGAAGTATTCGGTGCTTAGCGCTGTGTGGGACTTGCGGCTGAGATGAGGGATGCAGTGATGAGGTAGGACTGTGATCCCTGTGGCAAGTGCTGCGTGGATGTTTGGGTGCAGGCTGTGACCCCACAGACTGGGGTAGGATGGAGGGATGAGGTGGGCAGAGCAGGAAGGAGGAGTCGATGTTTGACCCATGAGCCTGTGTGTGTGTCTGTGTCTGTCTGTCTGTCTGTTGCTGAGTACAGAGTATATGGCAGGGTTTGGGTAGACAGGTGTGTGTGTCTGTCTGTTGCTGAGTACAGAGTATATGCCAGGGTTTGGGTAGACAGGTGTGTTTGTGGTGTATGTGTGTGATGTGTGTATGGTGTGTGTGTATGATGTG
>LOJH01045465.1:0-13590 GCA_001685095.1 Ellobius talpinus
CAAAATAATCACACAGAAACTATATTGTTTAAATCACTGCTTGGCCCATTAGCTATAGCTTCATATTAACTAACTCTTACAGCTTAATTTAACCCTTTTCTATTAATCTGTGGATTGCCATGAGGCTGTGGCTTACCTGGAAACGTTCTGGCATCTATCGGGCTCCATGGCTTCTCCTTGACTCTTCCATTCTTTCTCCTAGCATTCAGTTTAGTTTTCTCCGCCTTGCTAAGTTCTGCCCTGCAGTAGGTCCAAAGCAGTTTCTTTATTCATTAATGGTAATCACAGCATACAGAGGGAAATCCCACATCACCGTCTGGCCTACTCTTTTCCAGATGTAAAGTCATCATTTTTAAATCTAAATTATGCATATGTGCAAGCGACCTGCCTGTCACTCATTCTTAGTTATCAGATCAGCTGTCACAGTCCTGGAGGGATGGAATTCCAGTGACCTTCACTTTATTTCACAACACATCCAAAGTGCATACATGAAGTTTGTGACACAACAGGAAAAGAAAAAAATAATCACTGAACCTTCTATCAGTGACAACTGTGAAAAGGAAATAGAAGTCATGCTAGTCTTGTTATAGCACCTAAACCTCAAAATGTACAGTATAGTGCTTGGTAAAGATGAAAAAAGGAAGCTGGGGTGAGGCTTAGCCACGGTGGAGCACGCACTTTGAGATTTCCTAGGTTTAGTCTCCACCCAATAAGAAGATGAAAAAGAACTACATTTTAGGATTTGATGTCGTCTTCAGGTTCAGGTTCTCCCTGTGGGCCCCTCAACCGATGTGTGCACTCTACAGCATTATGTTTCAGCATACAAGAAGTGTGTTTGGACGATCTATTCATTCAGTAGTGTTCTATGTTGTTTCTTTTTAATAATTTGGCTTCTGTGGAGTCATGGTGATGTAGAAGTCAGGTCACTTCTTTGAGATGTGCTTTTGTAGAGAATGAGCAGGTAAAGTAAGTGTAAAAGGGCAAGAGTGTGGGGTCTTGCAGATTATCCTTCGAGCCATTTTGGGAAGTTTATGTCTAGTTAGACCAGAACTATGGGAGTGTGCTTTTGCCTATCTGTGAAATGCTGCGGTCAAATCCTTGTCTGAGGGGGACTCTGAATGTTGACTCTTCTCACATATCTACTGTAGGCTTATTACTTCCTAGAGGAAACTCCCTAGGGTCTGACTTGATGAACACTATATTGGTGGGGAGGAGAGGACCGAAATTTCATCTTTTCTTTACCCTGTTTCTGTCCTTCTCACCCTTCTCAGGAGGAAGGGGAGTAGGGATGTTCCGGGATGTCAGAGGCTGAGTCAGAGGAGCAAGATGGATTCAGTCTTCTGACATCTCTTCTGACTTCATCAGCTTTGACTTTTGTTTATTCCCCCACTTCTCTCTCCTCCCGCCTCCCTTCTTTTCCTCTCTTTCATTTTTCTCTGTTTTGTCTCCTGTTCCACTCCTTACTCACTTCAATTTGCTGCATTTACGAAACAAACTAAAGCTTTTGGACTCAAGCACAGCATCTCTTTATCATTATTTTTCTGGTCACTGATTTGAATTCTTATAAAACTGGGCAGAAAGATCAATGAGGATTCATTTGGAGAAGGACTGGAGAGGACAGGGAGGTGTGGGGCTAATGTTGCATGGATTTGAATCTAGACTTCCTGAGTGCTCTACCGTGAAGAACCGAATGCTGGCCCAACTACTTGAAAGATAATCATTTGACATTATTTCTTTCCTTAAACTCCATAAGAGGCATGCTATGAGGACAAGTGATTGCTGCTCCTGAACACAATCATATCAAATTCCTGAGACATCTTGTCTCTGTCTTAACACTGGGATGGCTCAACTTGGTTCTAAAGATCCCAGAGGGAAAGCTGGGGTGGACGAGTATGGAGGTGTTGTGAAAACAAACAAACAAACAAATAAACAAACCCCTCATTTTGTTCTGATTCCATATTACCCCTCAAGCTTGTACGCTGTGCCTGTGCTTTGTGGGGAAAGCCCAAGCAGAGACTCTGGAAAGAGACTTGCCATGGCACCTCCCTCTCTTATTTTATTACCCTGAGAATGCCATTCCTCCCACCAAGGAGAAGTGTGATTGCTTGCATATGCCATCTGCTTGCAAACCCCCGTGAGCTGAAAATCTCCCCCAAAAGGTTTATGAAAGCCCCCTGTGAACTCAAACCACTATGTTTTGCTCAGCTCAAATAAACATCGAAAAAGTATCTAAGCATTTGAACTTATAATAACATATTTATCCCAACACATGAGGCTACTCATCATTGGTGTATGTGTAATATATAATTGCAGCACGCAGAAAACAAACAGCTCTCACTCAGAGAAGTCTCTGGATCCCACGGGGCACTAATCATCTACCAAAAATAGAGATGGTTGGGGAAAATAACTTATAATTGCATTGGCAATCCACTATTAAAGTATAATTTCATGTTGTTTTCATTGCCAGCAAATAAATAATATAAAAACTGATTTGAAAAATTGCTCACTGCACTTAGTAGCAGACTCAAACATGAAATCTAAAAATTGAATATGTATACATATTTTGTTAAGTGTGCATTTAAAAATCTAGAAAAATATGCACAACACATATATATGTATGTGATGTCATATTCTTAATTTACAAATAAAATTTGGTTTGTACTGTTATAAAATTTAAATTATGTTCTTCAAAATATAAATGTATACTCTTATTTTATAAATAAAATTATGAACATATGTATATATGGCTCCTTTTAATGATTTTTGAATATTTATATTTATAAAGACCTAGTTTCACTGTCTGTTTTCAGATAGAGGAATTACATTTTAATTCTGTTTGCATATATGAAGCATGGGATTTCAGGTCAACCAGCAAACTGAAACTGCATTTACATAATTCCAATTGAGTTGGAATTATTTGAACCAGAGAATTTATGTTAGTGAATATTATACAGACTCAAGAAATGCTAAAACTGGCATTTGGCAGAATAGTAAAAGAAGTTAAAAATAAGAAATGACCAAAAGCACCTGGTTCACTTCATTGCCTCTGCTTTCCTTGGCTGCTATTTCTTGAAAATCTGTTCATAAAGCAGATCATAGATATAGCAATAAAGTAATTAATATCTCTAAAATGTGATCCATATAAATCTCATTTTAACATACCAAATGCCTAGGTAGTTCAGACAGTGAACTATATAAAATAAAATATATAAAATAAAGATTTTAAAAAAAACACAGCACTATGGCAATTTCTCAGAAAATTAGGAAACAGTCTTCCTCAAGACTCAGCAAAACCACTTTGGGGTATATACCCAAAGGATGCTCAATCATACCACAAGGACACATACATGCTCAATTATATTCATAGTGGCATTGTTTGCCATAGCCACAACCTGGAAACAACCTAAATCACCCTCAACCAAAGAATGATTAAGGAAAATGTGGTATATTTACACAATGGAGTACTACACAGCAGAAAAAATAATGACACCTTGAAATTTGCAGGCAAATGGATGGCTCTAGAAAACATCACATTGAGTGAGGTAATCCAGACCCAGAAAGACAATTATCATATGTACTCACATAAGTGGATTTTAGACATAAAGCAAAAAAAACCATCCTACGACTCACAATTCCAGAGAACCTAGACAAAAATCAGGACTCTAAGAGGGACATACATAGATCTAATCTACATGGGAAATAGAAAAAAAAAGATCCCCTGAGTAAATTGGAAGCATGGGGACCATGGGAGAGAGCTTAAGGGGAGGGGAGGGAAAGGGAGGGAAACAGAGAAACATGTATATAGCTCAATAAAATTAATAAAAAACAGAGCAGAATGAAAGACATCATGCAAAATTAAAATAGAGAATATAGTAATACATAAATAAGAATAAAATACTATTTCCAGTCAAATATTAAACCATTATTTAAAGGAGACAAAGGATTTTACAGGGCAGGACATTGAATCTAATGTTTTACTTCTTGGATCTATCACTGCAGAAATTTGTCAGCCATGTGGTGCTAAACATACTGAATGGGAGGCATAGCTATCTTTCAAGATGGGAAGGGCACTTTTTGGTTGCTGAGGAAGAGTGGGGGGTTAAACACAGTGGTCTCATAGATCAAGGCAGAGATTCCAAGACAACCCCAGGGTTTTTATATCAGGATGAAGATAGCAATTAGGAACATAAATTGAAATTTGTATTGATCTGGTGACTGATCTAAAGGAAAACAGCTAAAAGTGTTGCCTTTAGAAATTATTTTTGACCTGTCTACTAATCAGAGCAATAACTAACTATGGGTTGTATTGCTGCACTGGGCAGCCTTGACAATGATGCATACCTTTCAAAGCGACTTACTAAAACAAGCATTGCAATTAACCTGTAGTTATGCATGGAAAATATCAAGGCGACCTCACTGAAGTCCAAAATGGGTAGAGAAAGTCTAAGACAGCTACGTGTGTGGGTTTTGTATAACATGTAACCTTTTAAAATAAAGTGATCTGCATTGGCTCACGTAGACTGTGGGAAGGCTTGGCGAGGAACACTCTTGGGTATCTTCAAGTCTGTATAAATGACTCTCAATGTGTCATCCGAAAGCTGTTAGGATTGAAAAAGGCACTGGAACCAATTCTTTCTTTTGTCTCCAGGAGGATTCGAACAGCCCACTCTCCTGGACTGAGAGCAAAGTCTTTTTCACACCTCTCCCAAAGATACTGGTGCTGAAAGCATGCCTGGGCCATATGTAAGAGGCAGTGAGTGCAAAGACAGCCCTGCTGGTGCACCCCCAGTGGCTTCTAAAGGGCAGAGGCAAACTGACATACCACCCTCTTCCTACTCACACTCTGTAACTCCTGCTGCTTGTTGTGCCATATTTGGGAGTTATCCTTACAGAAGTTACGGGAATTTGATAAAGCAAAGCATTTTTTTACATAGGGAAGGATGTCCATGAATTTGGAGTTCTCAAAATTGTAATGGAGGCTAAGGTTACTTTAAATATCAAATGAAATAGTGAAGATATCCTCAAGCTAGGGAAATGTGCAATATAAGATGTTGTGTGGCAGAAATAAATATGAGTTAGCTTTGAAGGCTGTTGGCATAGCTCATTAGTAGAGTGCTTATCGAGCATGACTGTATCCTCACATATTGAAAACAATCAGTTCTAAGAAGGAATGGCTGTCCACTTGGTGATCACATGGGACTCTTTTCAATTCACTGAATTTCTCACTCAGAGTTTTGATGATTCTCAGTGACTACCATCATATCAATTATCACACCGTAAGACAGTCTACTGGTGCGAGCTACTTCTAGCTTTAAATGTTGACAGAATTCTTCCACAATTTTAGGCTGAAGAAGTAGCTCCATTGGTGAGTAGTTCGCACAGCATGAAGGAGCTGAGGGTTCAATCCCAGGCACCACATGCAGCAGACGTGGTATTTCGCACCCACCATGTCAGTGCCCAGAAAGTGAAGGGAGAATTAACCTATCAAGGTCATCCTTCACTCCGGGCCAGACTGGAAGACAGGAGATGCTGACAATTTGCAAATAAATCTTTAAGCAAGATTCTGCTCACTTTTTACTTATTATCCCACTCCAGGGACTCTATTCGGGACCACCAAATTGCTTAATAACCAAAGTTACATCATTATGATTTTAAGAACAAGGCTGTTAAAAGAGAACATTGATAGTGAGAGTTAGGTCCAAATTCGTCAAGTATTTTAAAATATTGTCATTGACCTAAAAAAAGTTCATAAAATAAGAAAAATCAACCCAGAAGCTTAGGCATTTAAGCTCCTAGAAGCTCAGTCCACTGCACAGGCAAGCACCAGCTGTAATCCCACGGGTAGGAAACTGCAATGCTGTGAAGTTGTTGTGAACTATTTAACTTTACAGTAATCAGTTGGAAAACACAGAAAGTTAGAAAATAGGAATATCTTACAAATTGTGTGCTAGCATTCACCCCACCAATGCTGTGCATATTTGTACATATTTGTTGTATAGATTTGTACATATTTCTTCTTAAAATTTCATTCCTTTGTGCTCTTTTAAAAATGACTTCTCTTCCATTAAATGCACTACAATTATGTTGAGGGAAAAAACAAAGCAAGTAAAAACAAACACATTTTAAAGGCATTTGACACAAATGAATTTACTTTTCAGGAAAATTATATTCCTATAAAGTCAGCTTCAGATTCTTTCTTTGCAAATTTCAACCTGAAATATTATGCTATTTAAAAGTTAGTAAAGTAGAATGTTATCTAAATTTTGTGAATTCCTGAGTTAAACATGTATTTATTGTATATATGTTAAATAATAATGTACTCTTGTTATTATCTTTATTCATTTACAATCATAGTACTTATGTATACAGAATTATCTACATCCTGTAGAGAAAACTCTGCAACTTTGAATCTCAGGAAGAATACATTATTGATAAATTCTATTACTTAATACAAGCTATTAATGGTAAAACTTACTTTTCAATAGTAATATGTAGGGCTGTGGATATAACTTAGGGTAAAGGGCTTACCTAGTCTAAGCAAGACTGGACATTCAATTATCAGAATTACACACAGCAAATAATGTGTAGTATCAGTAAGCACTCAGTGTGTGCCATTCACTCTAGAAAGGACTTTCAGATAGTCTTGTCAAACCATTTCTGTTTGCTTGCTACTTCAGCATAACTGAAATACAAGAAAAAATTCTTAAGAATTGCCTACATGAAGATAATAGGTACTTTCAGAGAAGAAATGAGTGAATGAATCCTTTAAAGAAATCCAGAAACACACAAACAATGAAAAGAAATGAAAAAACTGATCAGAACCCCGAAAACGGAATTAGAATTAATAAATGAAACATAAACTCCAGGAATTCAGGAAATGAAAAATTTAGGAATTTGAACAGGAATTAAAAGATTCACCAACAGAATATAAGATATAGAAGAGAGAATCTCAGGCATTGATGATACCATAAAAGAAATGGATATATCGGTCAAAGAAATTGTTAAGTTTAAAAACACTCCTGATGCGAAGAGCACAGAAATCTGGGGAGCTATGAAAAGAACCAACCTAAGAATATTAAGAATAGATGTTCTCTGGTCCACAACTCTGGCAGAAGTCCTCTGCTCTCCCAGAAGTGAAGCCAGCACCTGGAACCACAGGTAAGATCTCTCCTGCAGATAACCCAATGTTGCCTCATAGCCTACACAGTTTCCCATCACCCCTCCCCTACTGGCCATATCCTGGCCCACAGCTCCAGCAGAAGCCCATTGCTCTCTTGGAGACCATGTGGGTACTCAAGATCTCAGTAAGACCCCACCAAAATCATCTCATGCTTCCTCAGAGCCTGCCCAGTTTCCAGAACAGTGCCCATTCCCCTACATATCCTGGCCCACAACTCTGGCAGAAACCCATTGTTCTACTGGAGGCCATGATGCCCTGGACTCTAGAAGCCCTCTGCCTACCAGAACCCCAGAGGCTAAGCCTGTAGCCCAAGTCTCAGAAATCCCTGCTCTTCCAGAGTCCACACCAGTTCCCAGAATCCCATCCCCCAGAGGTAATGCCAACCACCCAAACTCCAGAGAAGTCACCCTACTGGATCCAAGGACTCACCAGTCACCAGACCTACAGGCCACTCAGGACAGAAGACCAGAAAAAAATGGAAACCAAGGGAAAATACATCCATCCAACAAAGATAATCTCAGAATTGGCACCAAAACCTATAATTACTCCAAACCGAGATGCCTAGAGGCCTGCAGAAGAACACAATAAACAACAGCCAGAGCAATATGTCACCACCAAAACACAGCTAGCCTACTACAGCATGCCATCGATATTCCAACACAGCTGAAGCACAAGAGAATGACCTTAAATCCAATCTTATGAAGATGATAGAAGCCCTTAAAGAAGAAATGAATAAATCCCTTACAGAAATCCAGGAGAACACAAATTGATAGTTGGAGGAAAGCAATCAATCCCTTAAAGAATGCTAAGACAGCCAAGAAAAAAAAACAAACAAACAGGAAAAGGTAATAAATAAAACTGCTCAAGTCCTGAAAATTGAATTGAAATAATAAAGAAAACACAAATTGACATCTTCCTGGAGAAGGAAAGTCTAGGTAAGCAATCAGGTAATATAGATATAAACATCACCAACAGAGTACAAGAGATGGAAGAGAGAATCGCAAGCTTAGAAGATAAGATAGAAGTAATTGATACATTGGTCAAAGAAGATGTTAAATCTAAAAAAATTCCTGACACAAAACATCCAGGAAATCTAGAACACTATAAAAAAGACAAATTTAAGAATAATAGGAGTAGAAGAAGGAGAAGAATCCCAGTTCAAAGACCCAGAAAATATTTTACAAAAATTATAGAAGAAAATTATCCTAACAGTAAGACAGACATCCCTATTAAGGTACAAGAAGCTTACAGAACATCAAAAATATTAGACCAGCAAATAAAACAACCCTTGTCACATAATTATCAAAACACTAAATGGACAGAATAAAGAAAGAATATTAAAAGCTACAAATGAAAAAGCCAAATAGCATATAAAGGCAGACCTATTAGAATTACACCTGACTTATCAATAGAGACTTTAAAAGCTAGAATTGCCTGACTCTAAGAAATCACAGATCCAAGCCAAAACTACTAAACCCAACAAAACTAAAACTTTCAATCATTACATATGAAGAAAACAACATATTTCACAGCAAAGTCAAATTGACACAATATCTCTTCAAAAATCCAGCCTTACAGAAGGTACTAGACATAAAACTCCATCACAAGAAAGATAATTATACCCATGAAGACACAGGAAATAAATAGTCTCACACAAGCTAAAACAAAAGAAGGGAAGCACAATTACACACACACACACACACACACACCACCACCACCACCACCACCACCAGAAGCACCACTAGCACCAGCACTACCACAAAAATAACAGGAAATAACAATCATTGGTTATTAATATCTCTCACTATCAATGAACTTAATTTCCCAGTACAACGAATAAGCTAACAGAATGAGTGAGAAAGCAGGATTCATCCTTCTGCTGCATATAAGAAACACCTCTCTACATTAACAATAGACATTACTCCAAAGTAAAGTGTTGTAAAAAGATTTTCTGGCAGATGGGCCCAAGAGCAAATTAGAATAGTCCTTCTAATATCTAATAAAATAGACCAAAATTAATCAAAAGAGATAGGGAAGAACACTTCATACTCATCAAAGTAAGAATCAACCAAGATGACATTTCCATTCTTAATATCTATGCCGCAAACAAAAAACACCCACTTTTGTAAAAGAAACGCTATTACAGCTTAAATCACACATTGACCTTCATAAAGTGATAGTGGGAAACTTCAATACCTAACTCTCATCAGTGGACAGGTCATCCAGACAAAAACTAAAAGAGAAATAATGGAGCTATCAGACATTATGACTCAAATGGACCTAACCGATATCTACAGAAAATTTCACCCAACACAAAAGAATATACCACTTCTCAGGACCTCACAAAACTTTCTCCAAAATTTACCACATACTCAGCCTCAAAACAAGTCTCAACAGACACAAGAAAACTGGAATATCCCTGTTTCCTATCAGACCATCTCAGATTAAATTTGGGTTTCAACAACAGCAGAAACAACAGAAAGCCAACAAATTTATGGAAACTGAACATCTCTATACTGGATGACTACTGTGTCAAGGCAGAAATAAAGAAAGAAATTAAAAGCGTGCTAGAATTTAATGATGATGAATGCATAACATACTCAACTTATAGGACACAATGGAAGCTGTGCTAAGAGGAAAGTTCATAGCATAAGTGCTTCATAAAGAAATTGCAGAGATCTCAACCAAAAACTTAAGAGCACACCTAAAAGCTCCAGAACAAAAAGACAAAAACACACCCAAGAGGAGTAGAGGGCAGGAAATAATCAAAATCATGGCTAAAGTCAATAAAATAGAAAAAGAGAACAATACAAAGAATCAATGAAACAAAGAGTTGATATTTGAGAAAAATCAACAAGATTAACAAAGCCTTATCCAAAACTAACTAAAAGGCAGAAAGAGAATATCTAAATTAACAAAATTGGAAATGAAAAGGCAGATATAAAAACAGACATTATGGAAATCCAGATAATTATTAGGTCTTACTTCAAAAATATATATGCCACAAAAATGTAAAATCAAAATAAATGGACAAATTACTCATTACCACATATGAAAGTTGAATAAAGATCAGATAAACAATTTAAATAGTACTATGACCCCTAAGGAAATAGAAGTAATCATGAAAGTTCCCCTAACCAAAAAAAAAAAGCAAAAAAAAAAGCCAAGGGCCAAATGGTTTTAGCTCAGAATTATATACCAGATTATGATTATATTATACCAGACCTTCAAATAAGAGTGAGTAACAATACTCCTTAAATTATTCCACAAAATATAAATAGAAGGAACATTGCCAATTCATTTTATGAGACCACAGTCACCCTGACTTCCAAACCACACACAGTCTCAAGAAGAAGAGAATTACAGACCAATTTCCCTCATGAACATTGATGTAAAACATACCCAATTAAACACTCACAAACTGAATTCAAGAACACATCAAAAAGATGGTACACTACAATCAAAAAACATTATCTCAGAGATGTAGGGATTGTTCAACATATGAAAATCTGACAACGTAATCCATCATATAAACTACTGAAAGAATAAACTCCACATGATCATCTCATTAGATGCTGAAAAACCTTTGACAAAATCCAACACCCTGTCATGATAAAACTGTTGGAGAGATCAGGAATAGAAGGGATATAGCTAAACATAATAGAGGCAATTTACAGCAAACCTATAGCCAACATCAAATTAAATGGAGGTAAGCTCAAACAATTCCACTGAAGTCAGGAACAAGACAAGGTTTTCCACTCTCTCCATATTTGTTTAATACAGTACTTGAAGGTCTAGCAAGATCAATAAGACAATTAAAGGAGATGAAAAGGATACAAATTGGAAAGGAAGAAGTCAAAGTATTGCTATATATAATAGATATGATAGTATACATAAGAACCCAAAAAATTCTACCAAGGAATTCCACCAGCTGACAAATACCTTTAGTAAGTGGCTGGATACAAAAGTAACTAAAAAATGGAGTACTCCTATATATAAAAAATAAACAGGCTTAGAATGAAATCAGGAAAATAATAACTTTCACCATATCCACAAACAATATAAAATATTTTGGGGTAATTCCAACAAAGAGAGTGAAAGAAAACATGACATATGTCTTTTGTATTGCAATAACATCAAGTCTTTGAAGAAAGAAATTGAAGAAGATATCAGAAAATAGAAATTTCTCCCAGGCTTATGAATCAATAGAATTAGCATAATAAAAATAGCCATCTTACCAAAAGCAATCTATAGATTCAATGCAATCCCCATTATAATTTGTTTCATTGATTCTTTGTATTATTCTCTTTTTTCTATTTTATTGTCTTTAGCCATGATTTTGATTATTTTCTGCCCTCTACTCCTCTTGGGTGTGTTTTTGTCTTTTTGTTCTGGAGCTTTTAGGAGTGCTCTTAAGTTTTTGGTTGATATCTCTGTAATTTCTTTATGAAGCACTTAGTGCTATGAACTTTCCTCTTAGCACTGCTTTCATTGATTCCTATAAGTTGAGTATGTTACGCATTCTTCATCATGCGACCCACAGACACCACACAGGCTGAGAAACAAGAAGTGTTCAAGGGAGGACTTGTGGCTCCTAGGGAAGTGAAAATAAAATAGAAACTGCAGAAGAGCTAGAGAATAAGGATTATATGGGGAGAAATTTGCCAAGGCACAAAGGGCCTGGGGGCCAACTAGAATCATACCTAACTTCTCAATGGAGACTCCAAAATTCAGAAGGGCCTGGATAGATATAATGCAGACTCTAGGAGACCACACATGCCAGCTCAGATTACTATATCCAGAAAAACTTTTAATCACTATAGCTGGAGAAAATAAGATAGTCCATGATAAAGCCAAATTTAAGTAGTATCTATATACAAATCCAGCCATACAAATGGTGCTAGAAGTAAATTTCAACCTAAGGAGGTTAACTACACCCATAAAAACACAGGGATTAGATTATCTCAACTAGCAAAATCAAAAAACAGAAAAATGCACAACATATCACCACTACCACCACCACAACCAACAACAAAATAACAGGTTTCAAAAATTATTCATCATTGATATCACTCAATAACTATGGACTCGATACCCCAATGAAAAGACATGGACATGGACTAACACAATGGATGTGGAAAAAGGATCCATCCTACTACATCCAAGAAACACATCTCAACATCAAAGATAGAAATACCCCGGAGTAAAGGGTTGGAAAAAGATATTCTAAGCAAATGAACCTTAGAAGTAATTTGGTGTAGCCATCTCAATATCTAACAAAATAGACCTTAGACAAAAACTAATCTGAAGAGATAGGGGAGGACAGGAAAACTCCATCGACATGACATTTCAATTCTTAACATCTATGTCCCAAACACAAGGGCACCCGCATTTGTAAAAGAAACAGTACTACAACTTAAATCACATACTGGTCCTCAAACGCTGATAGTAGGAAACTTCAGTACTTGACTCTCTCCAATGTACAGGTCATTTACACAAAAACTAATAAGAAAAATACTGGGTCTAACAGATGTTATAAAGCAAATAGACCTAACAGATATTCATAAAAAATTTCATCCAAACATAAAATCATATACCTTATTTTAGCCGGGGTTTCTATTTCTGTGAAGTGACACCATGACCACAAGAACTCTTTTAAAAGGAAGCATTTAATTGGGGCTGGCTTAAAGTTTCAGTGGCTTAGTCCATTATCATCATGGCAGGAAGCATGGCAGTATGTAGTCAGACATGGTGCTGAAGAAGGATGTTCTGAGTCTTGATCACAAAGGTTCAGGAAGAAAGAGTGACACTGGGACTGGCTTGAGTGTCTGAATCCTCAAAGACCAACCCCCAGTAACACTTTTCTTTTAACAAGGCCACACCTACTTCAACAAGGCCATACCTCCAATAACACAACTCCCTATAGGTATATGAGGACACTTTCATTGAAACCACGTCTTCTATGCACTTCATAAAACTTTATCTAAAATTGATCACATACACAAAGCAAGAGTCAACAGACTGAAGAAAATTGAAATAACTCCCTGCATCCTATCAGACCACCATTGATTAAAGCTGAATATCAGCAAGAGCAGAAGCCACAGAAAGCTTAAAAAAGTAATTGAAACTGAATAACTCTCTACTGAATGAAAAATGAATCAGGAAAGAAATAAAAATTGTAATAATAGACTTCTTAGAATTCAATGAAAATCAATAATAGCGTATTCAAACTTTGGGACACAATAAAAGTGATGCCAAAAGGCCAATTCATAGTACTACATGTCTACATTAAAAAGACTTGAACGGGGGTCTGGGTAGTGAGTTCAACCAGGCTGCGGGAGTCCCTTTGTTTCTACAGCCTGCCAGCAGCAGTGAGGTCCCTTGGCCAGCAAGGGGCCCTGATCCTCTAC
>LOJH01045466.1:0-11810 GCA_001685095.1 Ellobius talpinus
CCTAAAACTGAGAAGCTTCTGTAAAGCAAAGGACACTGTCATTAAGACAAAAGACATCCTACTGAATAGATTTTTTAAAAAAAAATTATTTTCAAGGTTAAAACTTTTCTCTCTACTTACTGGACAACATGGTCCTAATCCTTAGTTATTTTTTTCTTATTCTTTAAAAAGTTCATACATGAACAAAATGTATCTTGATCATATCAAATTTTATTTCTCTCATAATCCCTAGATCTCTCATTTAACATATCTCCCTCAAACCTCCATGTATTCCAATTTTCATTCCCTTTGATAATTCAGTTAGTATGGTTAGTTCTGCCCATATGAGCTTGAGCAATCCAATAGCGCATAGACAATAACATACATCCCAAAACAGTGATGCTCTGACCTCCAACAGTCATCAAGAAATCCTTAATGAAAATATTCTCAGATATGGACCATTTTTCTATCAGTATACTCAATGGTTATGTGTTCTAAAATTGCATAACAAATTATGAGAACTTCTGTAGTGATAGAACAAATTCAACTGTTTTCAATTTCAACATCATTTAGTTGATTTATTAGACATTCATAAGTATTCTCATACAAAGCTAAAACTGTTCAGGTAAAGATAACTTTTTAAAAAAATCTTGTGTTTACATTGAGATAATTGGTTGTTTAATCTTAGAATGACAAAGGCACATTAGTTTGTGTTTGGAGGATTTCCTTTCTTTTAAACAGTGCTTTGCTTAAGAGAGTTATTGACTATTAGGCAGAAATTGTTCATGATACAGCTACATGTTTGAAAAATCTGTTTTGGTTCTCTTCTGCAAATTTGTATTATAAGCTTTATATCTATTTTTTCATTTAATCAAAATACTTAAAATTCATCAACATAAAGCAAAATTGCATTCTTAAGTAGTCATTACCAATAAAAGGATTGCTGTGATGGAAAGATGAACATGGAAAACTGAAGAGTCTTGTCAATTTCCAGAGAGTTCAGGCTGCCTTTCAACTACTGCTTAGCTAAACTTGTCAATTTGGAAGTCAGAAAGCCATTTCAGATAATATACAGAGAATATATCTTATTCTTTACTGATCAGAAAATACAAAATGAACAACAGCAACAAACTCAAGTGGAATTATATCAAGTAGAGATAGGACTTATTGTTTACCTTAACAACAGAACCACCATCTTATATTAGCAACATTGTCATGATAAAAAAATACAAATGAGTTTAGTAAATAGCAAATAAGAGCCTTGCAGGACTTGTTAGTTCTTATGTGGAAAATGGTCACTGGGAAATGTGGTGTGATTTTCAGTTAAAGGTCTACATTTCAGTGGTTATTTTAAGAGGTACCCCAGATTATAAAGGAAATCTAGAATTCAAGGACTCAAAAAAGGAGAAAAGGAATGATAATCTCCTTGTTTTCTAGAGTGGATTTTGTTACAATTAAGGCAAGTAGATGATGTCGGATGTACTTCTGTATATGGGTTGCTTTAATTGGTTAATAATTAAAGCTGTTTCAACCAATGGCTTAGCAGAGTAAAGTAAGGCAGGAATTCTGAATAGAGATAGAAAGAGTTGGCAGAGTCAAGAAGATGCCATGTAGCTGCCCAAAGAGAAAGGTACCAGAACATTACCAGTAAAACACAGCCTCATGGCAATCCATAGATTAATATAAATGGGTTAATTTAAAATGTAAGAGCTAGCTAGGAATATGTCTAAGCCACTGGCCAGTGTTGCAATTAATATAGTTTTAGTGTGAATATTTGGGTCTGGGTGGCTGGGAAACAAATGTGCAGTCTCTGTTTAAAATTAGGTATTTATATTGCTTTCCTGTCATCTTTATGTTCAATTATGAGCTCTCAGAACCATTTTTTTGAGGAAGGAAGACAAGAATTTCACTCAGAAACCAGCAGGAAGTATGGGTAAAAATATGGTTAAAACTAGTGGAGAGCATGATCAGTGAGGAAATAAAAGAGAAGCCACAAAGACTCTGGTCAGAGAATTTCTTTGTTTTATTTAGAAATGTGAAGAATTAGTTAGATATGAAAGGAGGAAGATCAGGAAAGCACCAGTAAAGTGATGTGTAAGAGTAAATGTAACCATTGGAATCCTGCTTCCTGAACTTGTGACCTGTATCCTTGAGAGAGGAGAATGTTTAAAGACTAGGGGCAAAATAGTTTATCACTTTTAGGAGGGGCTCTGCCTTCTTTAAAAATAGGAACAGATGTCAGAAAGTTGTCACCAAAATGTGGCTCTGCAAGAAGAAAACAAATGAATGCCAAAGATAAAAATACAGAAATGATGAAAGAGGGCTTGAGAAAATGTCTATTTTTATTTGTGGTCCCTGAAGAAGGTGAAAAGGAGAGTGTTTTCCTGTGAGCATGCAGTTATAAAATTTCTGTGATAAATGTTTCATTTAGGTACAAGAGTTTTGGCCTTAGAGATGGATTTTTTTAATAGCAGTATAAATAATTTTCTTTAAAATTTATCTTGAGACATTTATAAGTTTCCTTATGTAACATGTAGTATTTGTACCTTCTAATGGTATTTTTTTAGAATTTTATCAAGAAATAGGTGTTTTTAATGGTTCTAGCCTTAATGGATTTCTTGTGCAATTTTAGTACAAGATGTATGAGGATATAAAATGCTGTGAATTATTTTTGCTTTTGAGAGATGTACTTAATTCCTAGGTTTTAAAACTGAAACAGTCAGAAAGTTAAATAAATAGACATGTTTTTCTTGAGTATGTTTCTACTGTTAATAGAGTAGAAAATAATAAAAGTTCATTTTTTATCATTCTTAATTTTATAGAAAATCAGATTATATTTCCTTTGTATATAGAATCATAATATTAAAGTGTATGTATAGATATGCCTGGGTACAAGTATGGCATTTTCAGCTTTTATGCTTACTTAAAAACAAACTGGGGGACTCAGCAGCCAAAGCATTCCTGTGAGTAGAATATAAATGGAAATGCCAAAAATGAAAAAATAAATATTTAAGACTTTATATTAAACTAAATATTTCACCAGGAAGAAACGCCACAATATGGGATTGAAAAATATCAAAGTTGTAGTTAGATGTATTAAAACTTTGGTACTATGAGTTGGTAAGGGAGCCAGTATGATAGCGATAACAAAGAAACTTTATTAAAAGTCAGATGGTGAACCTGTTGTTTTCAACAGGACAAGCCCAAGACAAAGTCAAGGTGAAGGAAACAACTAAAATTAATGAAATTAGGGACAACAGAATGAAATGAACTGTATATCCTTACTCTCAAGCAACTTCCTGCCACAAGAAGGGCAGAGAATAGAAGTAGGTTGAATGAAAAAGGGGGACATTGACAACAAATCTTTCCAAACAGGCAGCAGGCTGAGGTCTTTTTTGACCTGTAACTATTAAGATGGTGAGACCACCAGATAAACGTAACAATTAAAAGCAGGCTTGTACATTAAAGTTCTGTGGAGACCCTGGTAAGAGGCTGAGAAGTGGAATTTTTACTTCCCACCCAGAAGCTAACCTGGAGGAAGTGATTTCTTGGAAGTGACTCGGTTATGGAGCAGCAGCGCTCAGTGAGCGACATTCAGTGAGAATTACTTCTGTCTTTTGAGGCAGAGTTGCACTACGCAGGACTGCCTGGCCTGATATTCTGTGTGTAGCCTAGGCTGGCCCTAAACACACCGCCTCCTTACCACAGTCTCCCAGTGCTAGAGAACATGTTTGTACTACTATTTAATAAAATAAGAATTTTATTAAAAATCTAAATAGAATAAAATAAGCATATTTTCTGAGCAAGCTAACCCCTGATAGGGTGTTTCACACAGAGTCTATGTAGTAAATAAAACAGGCATTTTAATTAAACAACTGCACTAAAATATAAATTTTTATCTCAAAAACCTACTTACCTGCCATCTTTTTTATGTTTTCTCCACAAAATAAATAATAATATATGTTCTTTTTAATATATTTATCTGATATTATTTGTATGACCTGAAAATGTTCGTGTTTCTCATCAGCGATGCTGTTGATATCTTAAATTGAATATTGAAGTTTCCATAAGTGATTAACCAATATAAAAATCAATGCATCAAATTTGATTGAAACATATGCTAATGCATCCATATATCTAAATAGTGCACTGACAGTTGAATTATCTAGCTGAAATAAACACTAATTATGATAAGTTAAGAAATAATGTTGTGCTTCAGAGCATAACAGTTGAAATTAAGTGATGATGGTGAGTCGGAACAATTAACTAAAACAAAGAATATCGGTTGCTAAGAATTGTGAGGAAGAATAATAAGCAAAAACCTCTACATATTGCAAAGAAAAAACAAAATAGTCGGAAAAGATTGGTGTAGGAGGGTCTTCTTTCTATGTGTTGCTTTCATTGGTCAAATAAAGAAACGGCCTAGGCTTTTTGATATGGCAGAACTTAGATAGGCAGGGAAGACAGGACTGGATGCTGGGAGGAAGAAGGCAGTGTGGCAGACGCCATGGCTCTCCTCTCCAAGACGGACACTGGCTAGACTCATGCCGGTAAGCCACAGTCAAGTGGCAATACACATTAATGGAGACGGGTTAAACTAATACGTGAGAGTTAGCAAATAAGGAGCTGGAGATAATGGAGATAGTGTTTAATTAATACAATTTCCGTGTGGTTATTTCGGGGGTTAAGCTAGCCGGGCGCTGGGAATGTAGCCCCCTTCTTACTACTGCAAAAGATAAATTCTTCATCCCTCTGCTTTGAAATAACTTTTTGATATAAATCTCAGATTCAATTTATTAATCTCGACTTTGTATGTAGATTCCATTGTTGGAAGCCAATGAGTAGGAACATTTTTAAAGGTGTGTTTATCAATTTATTTATTTACCTAGCTATATAACATCTAACTGTGCTATCCAGGCTATTATTCTTCAAATCAGTAGCTAGCCCTGACCTTGAAATTACTGTGTCTTATACCTGTTCCTCTCATGTCCTGGGTTTCAGGAATGTGCCATGATGCCCAACATAAACATTATTATAGTAAAATCTCTGCTTTCAAATGGTTCACAGGACATCTGTAAACAATTGTTTCATGTCATTTTTTTCTAAACATCAGTATAATGGCATTCTGACACATGAATAGAAGCCACATTCCTTTCACGGTATACAGAAATGGTAAATTTCCCTTTAGCTGACTCAAAAAAATAATTTATAATTTATATTGAATCTTCCTAAGATTATATTGGAGATTTAATAACTATGATAAAAATTCAGGAAATGTGTTAAAATTCAGAGTGTATTTTGCAACTGAGGGAACTGTCATAATAGCATATAATTGTAACATTTAACAGTGTAGCAGAAAAAGGCTGCTGAGATATCCAAATATAAATTTATTCACTTATTTTGTTTTGCAGCCCTGCCTAGGGGACATCTAAGTTTATGTATCTCATATAATGACCTTGGATCTTAAAAACAGTGTTGTTCTTTATTATATCGAGGATGAATGCATTTCCTGATACCGTGGGAAATTTAGGCTATTCATATTTGTAATTTTCTGATATATAGAAATGGAGCATACACCCAGGGTAGCTTTACTTAAATAATAATTCCATCCCTTTCCCTGATCATCAAAATTTTTAGAAAAAATGTGAGTGAATATTGACTCAATATTAAAGCTGTATTTTAAATGGGAGTTTTCAGATGTTTTATAAAACAGAATAATACCATCATAGAAAAGCCTGTCTGTTTTTTCCAATTTAATATAAAATGCCATATGAATCAGAAATGAAGTACAAATACTAAAGTAAGTTATAATGCATATATTAGTTATGAAATTTATTAAAAACAAATAAAAAATCTTTTTTCCTCTTTTTTTCTTTTTCTTTTTTTTCTTTTTTTGAGACAGTGTTTCCTGAGTAGCCTTGAATTCTGGAACTGCCTCAAATTCAGAAATCCACCTGTCTCTGCCTCCCAAGTGCTGGGATTAAAGTCATGTTCTACCACCACCCAACACAAATGAAAATCCTTAATAAAAAATCTTTTAGTGTCTGTTTTTCTTTGAGGTTTATTTATTCTTTATTTGAGATTAGTAACCATCCTGGGTATTTTAAGCTTTCAAGTCACAAAATATTCATCTTTCAGTGTACATTAACAGAAAATAATAAACATTTTTTTCTGCATGTAAATAATACAGTTCTATTTAATTCGTATATAAAACCGGTACTAGAGAATTTAGAAAAGAATGATAATTAAGAATAACGTTTAGGTGTGAGAAGTAAGATATACTGTAGGAGTGGAGAACACAAGCAGCTGTTTCCCAACTTTCCAATAGATCAATCAAATAGCATTAATAGAACTATAAAGAGATTCCCTGTCCCCACATATTCTGTGTGGACACTGGACCAAGTACTGTGTAATAATAAATTAAGCAGAGTGGTAGTCAGTGTCAACATTTTAGCTAGATATAGAGAATTTGATACTGGATAAATTTAAACTGAGACATAAATGCAAAAATATATACACAAGATACTACAACTTCTCACTTCAAAACTTTATGAATATGGGATTAAATTGGTCTCTGAGCAATCAAGAGTAGTTAATCATTGTGTATAGAAAAAGTTGATTATGTCACTTCCTATATAACATAAATAAGGGAATCATTTTAACTCTTCAAGGAGAAATTTATATTCAAATTTTTTATTACTTGTCATGATTTACCCTTGTTAAAAACCTTGGGAGACATCAATTTTACCAGGGCTCTGTTGCTGTTACTTTTAACAATACACAAGATCTTGAATTTTCCATCCTTTTCTTATTTCCTATTGTTGGGCATCTTCTTCCTTTCCTACTATTCATCTGCTCCCAGCTTTTTTATGGCTTCTACTTTACATGGCTAAAAGTTCATTTATTGCACAGATAATTACTAATTCTACTTTGCTAAATAGACCAATACAGAATAACCCCATTAAACCTAAATTAGTAAAGGATAAAATAGGTGATGAATATATTGCCCCAAAACATCAGCCAGGCCTTTTTACAAATGAGTGAAAGGTGAGTAATCACTTCTTTCAGAAATAGAGGGAGGTGAGTAACCTCCCCACTTGTCCCTGCTGACAGTATCCAGATGTAAGCTTTTCATGTTTAACTTCTTTGGAGCATACCAGTTGTCAGAAGGGCTACTGTTTTCCCATACCTCATCCAAACCAAACCTTGGCCTCCTGAGCAGGTCCTTACTTTTTTGCATCCACATCTATGTTTGGCAGACAAGTGTTATGTTGATGAACACAAACCTTTAGTTAATACTTGTCCTGTAGTTTGATATAACAGATGATCTGCTAGGGAAATAAGGTGAAAGCTGGATGCCCAGAGAAATATATAATTTACATGAGAAAATAAGTTTCATTAAAAATATCACACAAAGGAGTCACTCTGCACTCAAGACTTCAAAAAAAGATATAAGCTTTATTTTCCATTGTTGAGAAAAAATTAAAAGTAAAACACAGTCCCTGAAAATTTGTTGATGTAACTGTAAAGAGTGGGTATCTAGAACTTATTTGTATTTACTCTTCATCTACTTTAGAAATAATAATGATTTTATAATCACTGCTGTTAAGGTAAATATTAATAAGAGTGGAAATAAAAATTTATCATTTTAGAGAGTTATTTAATGATAACGTATGGATTTGCATGCAGCTTTCAATGAATTTTTGATAGTTTTCAGTACTCCATTTTTAAATGTAATTTGAAAGACAGATACCTGTGTTAGAAGGAAATTGGACATCATCTCTATTTTAATTAAGTGTTGTTGCATGTTATCTTAATATGAACTTTTCCTGAATATTGTATATAACTATAGAGTGAACAAACTTCTCCTTTCTAGGGAAGAAAATATGCAAGAGATTTGATTTGTTTTATGAGTAACAGTATTTGTTCAATAATATTAAATGTGAGGAAATGAATTGTCTGCTGAATGGTTCTGGAGACAATCTCTCCTTGATACTACAGAAAAAAAACATTTGCACAAATTTACTTCCTGACCCTAAATTTTCCAAAGAAAAGAAAACAAAATCCAAGTGAATGGGACTAAAATATGTGGATAGCCATGCAGTACCAAGTCAAAATACTTAAAATATCCTTGCTAAAATATGCTAAAAGAACTACTTATAAATTTCCTTGATGTGGAAGTGGAGCACATTGTTTTGTGAAGGTTTGGAAGTAGAAGCAATGAACAAACAACTCAACTAACTAACAGTTATTATAGGTTAATCCATCCTACACAAGGCTTACTAGTGAACTAACTTAGGCAAGGAGTAGTTTTCTGAAACCAAAAGGAATTGCATCTTCGCATATCCTGAACAAAATGCATCTACTCAGTGTCAGTAGCTCCAGCACCACTGACAGCGGCAGCTTCCATTACAAGGTGACAACAGAAAAGCAAGTGTACACAGGTCAGGTGTCCTGCCAAGCTCATCTAAGTTGGTGTCCTGCCAAGCTCATCTAAGTTGCTCTTTTCTCTGGATTGTTTTCAAGGTCAGGTTTTATGACATGGATTCACCATGACTAACACAAGTTTTCCTGACTACCAAGGTAATGTGAGCAGTTTAATGAAATGAATGTCACATAGGCCCAATAGTGTCACCTCTCTATATTCTAGCTTGGAAATTGACCTGAACTCTTCCTTTACTCTCTGCATGAATTACATAATCTCATGATGCTTAAAATCAGCTCTAAGGACATTTGAGCTCATCTATTGTAAAAACGTAGCACCATCTTTTCTTTTTCACCACACAATTGGACACTAAGAGACTTACAAGGCAAGGGTAGGGATAGATTTTATTTTTCCAGATCCTGTTTTAATTGTGGGAATTTCACACAAAATAATGTGACAAGCAAAACTTGAGAATCGCCTAAGTCTTCTTATGAAGGCACCTACTGCCAATATCAACCCTAATCACATGAGCTTGAATTCCTATGAACATCTGGATCAGTGTTTTCCACATCTTATCCCGTTATGTGACACTATAACTTTCTTTATTTGTTCTGTGGTTTTCTTAGATACATGGTTACTATTTTTATGCTTTTAATTTATATTTTTCTAGATGAAAATTCCATTTGTTTTCTAATAGTGTTTTTCAAATTCTTAAACACTCAATATGAATAAAAATTCTGATTTCTGATTAAAAATAAAAGATACATGAGGCGTCTGGGCACTCGGGAGGCAGAGGCAAAAGGATCTCTGTGAATTCGAGGACAGCCTGGTCTATAAGAGCTAGCTCCAGGGCAGGCACCAAAGCTACAGAGAAACCCTGTCTCAAAAAACCAAAAAAAGTATATGAAGCAAATTATCAGGTAACCAAGCAAAACGGCATCTTTACTCTTCTTATACAGTATGATCTGGAGATAGAAATTTGGAGGTTGTTCTCATTCATGTCTAGTTCTGACTGCTTATCCAATATGAATCACATATTTACAAAGATGTTTGGAAGCACTACGACCATGTACAGAGTTTCTCTAACTGTAAGTGAATGGGACTAAAATATGTGGATAGCCAGAAAGGAAAAGAGTTAGGCTGGTGATCAAATGCTGTATGATGTTAAGAAATACCATGTTCTGAATTTTAGTTTTGGAGGCCTTTGAAATTTTTTTCCTTATAAGTGTTTGTAATTTAAAGGAAATTCAAACTGTTTGGCCCACGTGTTTTACTATGTAATGCTCTTGGTAAAACTGGTTTTCTAGCCCCATGAACCCAATCTCTGATCATCACACCATTAGAAAAGATAAGTGATTATTTTTTATTGGAGTATTTTCAATAGAGTATGGTGTTTCTGCGTGTGAATTTCTTCCTTAATGAATGAGTCTTTCATCAGAAGGAATGTTAATTCATACCACATTTCTTCCTGATCCCAAGCGGCATATGTAAAGATTAAAGTGCTTATTGATTGAAATTTGATTACCTGTTTACTGTAGAATAGAGTCTGATGTTGTGAAATACTGTTGAAACAGACTAATGTGAACACAAACAAAGTAACATCATTGAGGTTCTGCCATAAAATTAATGCATCCTAATGGAAAAGATGAAAGAGAATGTGTAAGCATATGGTTTCTATTTACCTATGTTATCAGTGTATGCACAAATGGGGAGATGGTGGTATTTCATTATAGCTAATTTATAGGAGGGGAAGTTTCATCATGATTTTTACTAGTATTTATGTAGTTACTCCAAGCAGTTTATGAAAAGAAAAACAATTTTAGATTGAGAAAATGATGTCATGATAAAGCCATATATTAGTGCATTTAGTCCCCACTATATAGACAAACTCACAGGGGATATGTCTAGGAGCTTTATAAATGAAAACACTTTTGTGTGAAAAAGCAAAAGAACATGAGATATTGGTTTCAAAATACTCAGAGGCTCTGGATTCTTCTGTGGTTTCAGTTGTTTGTTAGCATCAAAAATATGCTCATTTTGGACTTTAAAAAAAACTTTTTGCTTACTTATTTATTATTTCCTTCATTTTACCATTATTATTTTATTTTTATTGATTTTATTGAGCTATACATTTTTCTCTGCTCCCTCCATTCCTCTCCCCTCCCTTTTAACCCCCTCACATGGTCCCATTGCTCCCAATTTACTCAAGAGATCTTGGCTTTTTCTGCATCCCATTTAGATTAGATCCAAGTATGTCTCTATTAGGGTCCTCAATGTTGTCTAGGTATTCTGGGATTGTGAATTGTAGGCTGGTTTTCTTTGTTTTATGTCTAAAAGCCACTAATTAATGAGTACATATGATATTTGCACTGGGTCTGGGTTATCTTTCTCAATATGCTGTTTTCTAGATCCAACCGTTTGCCTGCAAATTTCAATGTGATTATTTTTCTCTCCTGTGTATTATTAAATTGTGTAAATGTACCACATTTTCCTCACCTCTTCTTTGGTTGAGGGTTTGTTTTTAGGTTCTGACTATGAAAAACGATGCTGCTATGAACATAGTTGAACACATGTCTTTGTGGTATAATTGAGTGTCCTTTGGGTATGTACCCAAAAGTGTTATGGCTGGATTGTGATGAAGGTTGTTTCCTAATTTTCTGAGAAATCACCATAGGTATATCCAAAGGAGGTGTACCAGTATGTACTCCTACCTGCAGTGGAGGAGTGTTCCCTTTACCCCACATCCTCTCCAGCAGAAGTTTTCACCAGTGCTTTTGATCTTGGCAATTCTTACAGATGTAAACATGGAATCACAGAGTTGTTTTGATTTGTATTTCTCTGATGGCTAAGAATGTTAAGCATTTCCTAAAGTGTCTTCCAGTAATTTTAGATTCCTCTGATGATAGTTCTCTGTTTAGGCCTGTATTTCATTTTTTTATTGAATCATTTGTTCTTTTGACGATATATTTATTGACTTCTTTATATATCGAAGAGACCAGTCCTCTGTCTGATGTGGGGTGGGTGAATATGTTTTCCCATTCAGTTGGCTGCCATTTTGTCTTGTTGACCATGTCCTTTGCATTACCAAAAGGTTTTCATTTCAGGAGGTCTTATTTATTAATTATTTCTCTCAGTTTCTGTGCTACTGGGGTTATATTTAGGAAGTGGTCCCCTGTGCCAATGTGTTCAAGTGTACTTCCCGCTTTCTCTTCTGTGAGATTCAGTGTAGTTGTCTTTGTGTTGAGATCTTTGATTCATTTGGACTTGAGTTTTGTACATGTTGATAGATATGGATCTATTTTCATTCTTCATGATATTCAGTTAAGACATCACCATTTGTTAAATATGGTTCCTTTTTTCCATTTTATATTTTTTGCTTCCTTGTCAAAAATCAGGTGTTCATAGG
>LOJH01045467.1:1016-13590 GCA_001685095.1 Ellobius talpinus
TCCTTCCTTCCTTCCTTCCTTCCTTCCTTCCTTCCTTCCTTCCCTCCTTCTTTCCTTTTTTTTCCACTACACTGCTTAGTCTATTTCTACCTCCAATTTTTATCCTACCTCCCTCTTAAGAGGTAACCCCTAACAACCATTATAGGATTGGAGTAATAACTGATCTGTCTCCTACCAGCTGAATTTGGGGTAACATGTGGCAGTATTGTGACCAGAAGACCTCTTATAAAGTCCAAACTCTCAGATATAGATAGGAAAGGAATTCCTTCACTGGTGTCTTTACTGGAAGGACTAACATGTTCAAAGTCTACAAGTCATTGTTGATGGGCTCAATATAGCTCCCATGAATAAGATGTTTCTCTTTGACTTCTAGGATTGGTCTCCAGACTAATGAACCCACAGCCATCTTTCACCCCTTTCATTGTTGTTTCATGAGCCAAAAGTCAGCATGATGTCCTTCCCATGCAGTTTCTCGATAGGGAGAGAAGACAATATTTAGCATCATTTGATTTGGGGTATAAAACTTTCATGGTTCTATCTTCCTTGGCTGTTGGCAGATATACCAACATGTTACATCTTGATATTAGACAGATTGATTGTTTATATAATATGTCATATAGGCTCACATCTAGTGTCTGTGGAGTGTGATTCCCTTGGGCTGCCACCAATTCTCTTAGTCTTTGGTTAAACCTTTCTGTTGATGCTGAAGACCATGCAGGTGGCAAAAATTAATTTTCCTTCTATGCTTTCAAGGCCCGCTAAGCAACTAGTCATCAGGTGTCACTTGGACTTGAGAAAAACCTCAGACTTTTCTGTCCTTTTATTGCCAGCTGTCCATTAATGCTTTGCTTTGTGTACTGTGGCTTCCTTTAAAGTCTTGAGGAAGTCCTTCCCACAATGATCATCTTTTTTTTTTGACTGAACAATGTTTCAAATTCATTGAGTGGGGTGTCCATGGCCTCCATGAACAAGACAACAAGTAATCAATGACCTTAGTCCTCAGGGACCTTATTGACCTTGTAGAGAAAGGAAAGAGATATTCTCTCCCTTAGTCCCTCTAACCACATTAGAATATCCTCCAAGAATGATTATTAAATACCCAGAATATCAGTTTCATACCAGTTTGATACTTTTAATTACTGTATAATATTTCAACATCCATAGATAACTCACTTTTGTTTTACATATATTTTAGCCAGTCTTTGAAATAGTTGACCTTTGTAAAAGGATAGTGTGCTTATGTTTCCCAGCCCCAAGACTTGAATAATCACACAAAACTATATTAATTACAACACTGTTTGGCCAGTGACTCAAGCTAGTTCTTATGTCTTAAATTAACCCACTTCTGTTAATCTGTGTATCACCATGAGGCTGTGATGTTACTTCATTTTTTATATGTCTTATTTCCTCAGTGGTTGGCTAGCATTTTTCTCCTTTAGTACATCTGCCCAACTCTGCCTTCTTTCTCCCTGCATCTAGTTTAGTTTTCTCACCTAGCTATATTCTGCCATGTTATAGGCCAAAGCCTCTTCTTTATTAACCAGTGGTAATAAAATACATTCATAGTATACATATGGGAATCCCACATCAGACCTTGACAACTTTAATACAAAATATGATCTCTAAATCTCATCCTTTACGTACCTTAAATGATTACTCAGATCTTCATAACTTGCTAGAACATTCCAGTCTCTTTCACTCTGGAGCCATCCAGTCATTATCATCTTTATATATCTAAGTTCTTTACTAAGTCCATTTCCATATTTACATTCCTCTAACATGTTCTTTCATGTCCTGGATACTTTGTCTAATACCATGAGACTTAGGAATCTTATCAAATATATTTATCATCTGTTGGGAGAATTTTCTCCCTGGTGGTAGAAGACAAAACAATGTCTTTCCCATCCCCATAAGTGCCAATGACAATGCAAAGCACCATTTCACCAAAGTCTACCCTGGAGAGCCAACGAGTTTATTGAACTTACTTATTGAACATGGTTGAGGAGATACAGAAGTTTGGATGCTTTGCTGGTTCAAATCAAAATGGCCTCATACTCCAATAGTGAGTGATATTATTAGGAGGTGTGCCCTTGTTGGAGTAGGTGTGCCCTTTGTTGGAGTAGATGTGGCCTTGTTGCAGGAAGTGTGTCACAGTCACTTCCTGCTGCCTGCTGATCTGTATGTAGAACTCTCAGCTCTTTTTCCAGCACATCTGCCTGCCCAGCACCATGCTTCCCA
This sequence comes from Ellobius talpinus, assembly GCA_001685095.1. Taxonomy (NCBI): domain Eukaryota; kingdom Metazoa; phylum Chordata; class Mammalia; order Rodentia; family Cricetidae; genus Ellobius; species Ellobius talpinus. The sequence continues at coordinate 3,255 of LOJH01045467.1, forward strand.
CCATGATGATAATGGACCAAACCCTCTGAAACTATAAGCCAGCCCCAATGAAATGTTTTCCTTTATAAGAGTCACCATAATTGTGGTGTCTCTCCACAGCAATTGAAACTCTAACTAAGATAGATACCCAAAAGCAGCAAGAAATGTCTCAACCACTAGGGATGTCTCCACTAATGTACAATGGCTTCCATACATCTGCATATGTGGAACTCAGCTTCTCCCTATACTTCCACTGCCAATGTACTCTAGTGTTACATTACATTCCTCAGTGTACAAAAGAGGTAAGCACGATAGCACTCAAGGTGAATTCCCTCTTTTAAAGATGGTTTTCTTATAGGTGCATATGCAGAACCCACGTCCTCCCAAGTCTTTCCCAGACTATGAACTCTAGCTTCTCCATTAAATGACAGGGTCACATGTCATTAGAACTGAGTTGCTCACAGTTGTCTGGGAAAGAGGCTGTGCACTCAGAAGGAGAGGATACCCGCATCTATGATGGATGTCAACAGTCAGCAAATCTAGTGGTGGTCATCCTTTGTAAGCAGGCACAGCCGTTCATATGAAGGTGCCAATTGTTTGTCTTACAATAGTACTGAGCAACAACAACTAAATTAAAGAAAGCTAAATAGAAGCTGTATACAATAAGATATTATAATATATATTTCTTAGGTACTTAAAGAAAACACAAGACAGTCTTCATATAATACATGGCATCACTACTATTACCATGCTTTTTTCATGGGTGTTTGTAGACAATACAAAGAAACAGCAAATGCATAACAAAACATCATTGAGTAGATGAGTAGAGCATCTAGTACAATGCAACTAAGAAATTGCTCTTAAAACTATGATTTTCCAGTTTACTAGAGAGAGATCTTTCCACAGAGGGTCTTTCTATACTCTCCATGGATGAACATCCCATTAGTTGTTTTAACTACAGACACTTAAAAGGTAAATAAACATTTACATCCTAGCATACTAATCTCTAACAAGCCTTGTTAGCATACTATTTATTAAGAGGGTGTTTTACAGGCACCACCCCTTAGCTAAATTCTCCTTTGTGTGACTTACTAACCCCTAAGCATTGGTAAATCCTTCCTATCCACAATTCTACTCTTCTACATTAAAGCTTAGTATGGAGTGTTACCCAGTTCATAAGATGACATTTACAACCTCCACAAAATTAGCTGCGAATGATTCTTACACTTAAATGTCAAATGCAAAGTGCAAAACTTTTAGAAGATACTTGATAAATTAGACCTGAGTTTGGCAACCTACCCTGGCCTTAGGAGTTTTCTCTAAGGCCCTGATGTATAGAGCAAAAACAGATCTTCTCTAAAACCTAGAATTTGTTTGGGAGAGCTGTTCATGATATGGAACCAGGCCTTTGGAAAGGGGTTGCTTCAGATCCTGATTATGCAACCCTTTTCATACATGGGGCTGTGGTTTTTGGTTACAAAGCCACTGTGTACTATGTTTTTAATGTTCTTGAGATACCCTGTGTTCCTTCTATGTAATATTGTCTGAATTTGTGCACTTCCTTTTAAAACTGAATTGATTGGTTATATTAACCTGAAACTTGCTGTTGTAAATGGCTGAAATCTGCATCCAATCTGGGATAGGTTTGGGCTTAGTGTGAGAGCCAGGATGGGAAACCATTTTGCTGTGTCCCTTCAATTCTCCAGGGCCCCAGGACAAGTATTCCTGTCACTCAGGCCTCATTAGCCAATCATGGTCTCGAACATATCTGCCAGTCATATGGGAGGGTTCTTCCGGGCACCGGTCTTCTGGCTCAGAGCCACTGCTGAGGAAAGCGGAAGTTGTCCGGTGTGCTGAGGAAGGCGGAAGTTGTCTTGGGTGCTGTGCTGGGGTCTCCGCCGGCGGAAAGCTGTGGGCAAAGTGCCGGCAAGTCCGGCAGCGCACCATGGTGAGTGAGGGGCTGCCGTCCCCAGACAGGCAGGGGCGGTCAGCCATGGCGAGCCAGGGGTCGCTGTCCCCAGAAGAGCGACCTGAGCGGCCCCCGGAGCCATGGGAGCCGGTGTGGTGGGTCCTACCACGGCTCGGTGGGGGCCAGCGGCCAGCTGCAGAGTTAAACGTGGTCCCGCCTGGTCCTGCACGGTCCTGCGTGTCCTCCGTGGTCCTTGTAACTCCTTGGGCTGGGCGGAAGCCTCTGAATAACTTGCACTCCGCGGGCTGAGTTTGCGCGGGTTATTGGGAGCGGGACTGTGCTTAGAAACATCCTTGACGTCACTGTGAAATGCCGGCTCCTGTAGTGCGTGTATTGTTTCTGTGGAAGGCAGATTTGCCAAACTCGGAGAGCTCTGATCTCTCTAATATCTTCCAGAAGTTCTGCACTTTTAACATTGAACATTTAGGTACACAAAATTATTCCTTATTCCTTCTAGAATAATTTTGTGGAACTTGTAAAGTGTCTCCTATGTAGGGTAGCACTCCAGTGCTAAACTGTGATGTAGAAGGGTAGAGTTGATGGTCGTAGAATTGAGAGTATAAGGGTTTACCAGTTCTTAGAAGACATTAAGTGACACAAAGTAGAACTTAGCCAAGGTTACCCAAATAACCCCAAAATAAATAGTATGCTAACCATGCTTGTTAGAGATTAGTATGATCAAATGTAAATGTGTGTTCACCAGGATTATCCAGTGGTTAAGGTACATTCCTGTAACAGAGGAGACAACCCTGATTTATAACCTGCCAAAAATGCCCAGCTCAAGGAAGGGGCCATTATGGGTTCACAACCAACTTTAAGTCCTGCTGTGCCATAAAGGTACATTAATTCTAGAATAGCTGCATCTCCAGCCTTTTTGAAAAGTGGTTTTGAGTCAAGGACTCCTGTGTTGATTGAGGTGGACTTGAACCCTGTCTGTAGCCCCGCAGGGCACTGTCCTCTTATCTCCATGGCTGACGTTTAAGGCACGGAGTTGCAGAGATTCCATCATTAAGAAAGACCTGATGGGGTAGGGTGACTTTCTCTGCAATTTCCATGCATGTACTAATCCTTCAGTGTGAATGGAGACAGACTTGGTGGCTGTTCAATTTAGGGAGGGTAGCTTGAACTACTGAGTGCTAAGTTTCCAATTAGGGAACTCTCCTATGCAGATATGTGCAGTCCTGGTTGATACAGTTAAGTCAGCTGAGAGATTTGAGACACAGACCATTCATTGGCTGTTAACTCTGTGTCAGCTTACAGCACTCAGCAGCTAACATTTTACAAGGTACAAAGTCCTACATTGTCTTATTAATGGTAGAGAGAGGCCTTCTCTCTATCAGGGAAGTGCCTGCTGTTTCAAAGTTGGCATACCCTAGTGTTTTTCCAATTTTTATAATTTTAAAAAGTCAATTATTGATACCATTTTTAAGATTTCATTTTCTTTAAATGAATTACTGGCTTAGTCTTGATTTATTTCCATTTTCCTGTGTTTCTTGGACATTAAGAATTTCACTTTGTTTTTCTTAACTGCTGTTTATTCATTTCTTTATATATCAGTTTTCAGCCTGTCGGGCTGAGGTTCTCTTGGGGGTCAAACAAGCCTATCACAGGGCTGGCCCAAGACTGCAGAAAACACAGATGTTTATATTATGATTTATAGCAAAATTATAATTATAAAGTAGCAGTGAAAATGATTTTATAATGGGGGGAGTTTACCACAACATGAAGAATTGAATTAAAGTGTCATGGCATTAGGAAGGTAGAGAACCACTGGTTTAGTTCAATGCCTCCTGTAGCTCAGGTTTTCCTCACGCTATGTAATTGACAATTGCTTTGAACACCTAATCCTACCTCTGCTGCCCAGTGCTGGAAAGACAATCCAGACTCCTGCCAGGCTGGGTCTTGACTGGTCAGTGAGAAGGAAAAATAGACCAGTTAATGAGTGTCCTCCAACTTCCCTGGTTTTCCTTGGGAACTAACAATTACAAATGCTGAGGGAACTGTGTAAGAATTGGGCTTACTGGCCATCTTTAAGGCAGTTGTAGTCAGAGCACAGAAGGGGATGGCAGGAAGTAGGTGAAAGCTTTCCTGCTTTGACAGTAGTTGACATTAGCAATAAGTAGTGAGGTAATCTATAGATGTCCTGACTGGCCATTTCTCTGGTCCACAGACTGGATAATAAGAGTCTGGATACAGAACTGAAGTAGTTAGTCTAGTTAAAGCAAAACAAAAGAACCTGGTAACATGGTGTGGCCCTGCCTAACAGGGCTGTGTTTTCCAGGTTTACAATGTACAGTCTGAGAGAAATGGCATAAGTAGTACTTGGTATGCTCCAATACAAATCCCTGGTCTCTGCAGCACCTGAGTATAAAGCCTGTTTCAACTTTTTATCATAATTTTGGGGGATTATAATTACATCATTTCCACCATGTTTTTCCTGCCTCCAGGTCTTCCCATAGACCCTTCATTTTTTTCATCCATGGCTTCTTTTTGCTTCAACAACAGTTAGTGTTTGACTATGACCTATGTTTGGCCACAGGACCTCCCAGCTCTGAAGCAATGGGTTACTGCACTGCACATTGAACTGTAATGGAATGTTCATAAAAGGGCTCCATGCCTTGGAAGAGGAACAGGAAGTGTTCTGGGAGAATGGAAGATTCTGCTAAACTACAGATTTCCAAGACTAGAGCCTTGTCTTCTGGGGTAGAAGAGTGGAGCTGGGAAGGCCTATGATGTCAGAGTCATTTGATCTCTGCTCATCCAGCAGGGGAGCTGCTACCGTCCTGGGGCCCTGCTGGGTGGCCCTAGCTAATGAGGGACTCTGGGAAGGTAGCAATCAGGAATACCAGTGGGAGTAAGCATGCATGTTCTTTCCAGGATTCTCCTCTTGTTCTGCTCTAGGGAGAAGTGAGGGAGACCACAAGCCGTGCTATAGTGAGTGTGGGACCATTGAGCCCAGACCAGGAATAGCAGTTTGGCTGTACTTTCCATATTCATATCTAGTCTCTGACTAGAATGAATCGTGAGCCACACTGTGGTTCTCTTGGGCCATGTGGTGATCTGGACGGTGGCATTGGCCTCTGAGCCTCCCTGAAGGTGGATTCCCTAGGGATGGGAGACTCTGCAACCTTAGTCATGGGAACTGAGATGTTTGTAATAGCACTGTTCAGTGTCCACACACAGGTATTACTTTTAATGTGCAGTGGGAAGACAGATTAGAAAACTGAAGGTCTGCTTTCTAAGAGTTCTGAATGTTGTATTCAGTTTTGTGTGATAAATTTTACAAATAGCTTAGAAATTGGAAGAAGGGAGGTTATGGGCTTTATCCTTCAGTAATACTTGATCAGAGGAATTAAATTGCAGGGATAAAAAGAGTTTCTGAGTAGCAGAGGTTTTCCAGGTGTGCATAGTGTTGCATTGATGGATAGGCAGATTCCACATCTTGTGCTCTAATCCATGTGGCAGGAAGTGCACTTTAAATTATTCATGTTCATTGTTGTGTGTGGGGGGCATCAGTGGAGTTGGGTTTGCCTGAAATCACAAAGGCAGGAGAGGGAGGTGCTACAGAGCCATAGCCCACCTTTATGTTGCCCTCCACTTCCAGAGAACGCTCCAGAGCATGGGGCTGTTTGGAAGAGAGACCAGTACTTGGAAGGTCAGAAATATAACAGTTTTGGGGTCACTTTGAATCATCTTTGTGAGTTTTGTTGAAGTCTTTGCTTATTTAATTTCTATACAGCTCAACCATAGGCAGCATTGGTCAAGTTCACTGTCTTCCTACCTGTATTTCCTTAGGTCTTTTGAAGAAAACTTGACTATCTTTTTGTGCTTTTGTTCTTGGCTTTTTCCCTCCATTCATATTCTTCACAGATTTTTGTTTGGTGTAAATTTGTGGTAAGTACAGAAGTCACATTGTATTAGTGTATTTACTATTTCTTCATAGTTCCATTGAAAATTCTCAAGTTTTCCACATAGAGTGTGGCTTTCAGGTTTCCTGTTAAAAATCTTTGGGAATTTTCTTTGGATTATTAAACTTATACTTCAAATTGAACATACCCAACATCATTTTTAAAAAATCATGTGGATGGTAATGTTTACAGGAATATAAAAGGATAAAAGATACTATTCTGCATAATCACCCACTTAGCAAACTGCAGTAAGGGCGAATCTGACACTGGTGTGAGATAATGTACGAAGCCAGAGAAAGAGGACTGCAGAATAGGTCAGTGCACAGAATTCATAATAATAATCACATAAACGATATCCCACTAAGTTTGATTTAATTGAGAAAACTAAAGGAGTGAAAATCAAACATGCTCCAGAATTGAACAGTGGATTTGAGTGTTTCTCAGGACTGTGTAGTAGCATGCGACATAAATTCTGATAGCAGTAGGTTGGGATTTCCCACAGATATCAGTTAAAATCTGTAGCACGATTAGTAAGAACCCAGAGACAGAAATTGGGGTTCAACCTGAAGGTCAGAAAAGCAAAACNCTGCCTCCAGGAATCTCAGAATGAGACTGACTGAGAGCTGTCTCCTCCCGTCTTATATTCCTCTCTCTAGGGCTGGGAATAAAGGAGTGCACCACTACCACCCAGTTTCTATGGTAAACTAGTTTGGCTGCTGGGATTAAAGATGTGTGGTACCATTGCCTGGTCCGTAAGACTGATCAGTGCAGCTGTTTTACTCTCTGAAATTCAGGCAAACTTTATCAAAATACAAATGAAATGTCACTACAAAAATCAGTTAAAGCCATGTTATGCTGTTATAGTTGATATAAAATTACACTTTTTATTGTATGTATTCTGATGCATTTGCTCATATTACCTACACCCAAGCCACCTCATCACAAACATCAGAGTTAACTGTGTTCCCCAGACATTCTTTTTCTGTATGTGTGTTTACAGGATACAGAGTTCTCATAAAATGACAGAATTGCTCCGGACCCAGCAGTCCTCTCAGGATATCTTCCACACACTTGAAATTAGAACTAAGGAGTACCAGATCTCTCATGCTCATGGCACTTATATTCACAGTGGCCCTGGTAGGAAAATAACATACTGGGTGCCTCAGGAGGCCAGGGTGCTAAATGGATAAAGACAATAACAATGGTTAAATGATTAGACACTTACAAAGGACTTACTCTACAGCACTTAATTACAGCTTAGGCAGTGTCAACCCGTTTCTTTTTCCCATCCTATCTTATTTAATGCACTCTCATTTGTCAGATGGATGTGAGAGTCCCAGCCATCTTGTCTACACTACAGGTAGCAGTAGAAAATGAAGGGCAGAAAGAACAGAGAATCTAGCTGAGGCAATGATCATTTTCATAGGGTTTTCCTGACAGGTCCTTTATACAAGTCTTTCACTTGCTTTTTTTAGAGTTACCCCAACATGTTGGATAATATTTGAAGCTATTTTGAAGGGTGCTGTTTCTCTGATTTGTTTTTCAGCCTATTTATCATTTATATATAAGGGTTTCTGATTTTTTTTCTGTTGAGTTAATCTTGAATTCAGTCACTTTGCTGTGTTTATCGACTGTAGAGTTTAGCAGTTGAATTTGTATGGTCATGTATGTGTATATGTATATGTGTATAAATGTATAGATGCATACACACATATGCTATCTATATGCACATATATGCTATCATATCATCTGCAAATAATGGTTCTTTGAATTCTTCCTTTTCAAATTATATCCCCCTGATCGTCTTCAGTTGTCTTTTTGCTCTAGTGAGAACTTCAAGCACTATGTTGAAGAGATACGGAGAGAGTGGACCACCTTGCCTGTTCCTGATTTTAGTGAAATTGGTTTGAGGTTCTCTCCATTTAATTTGATGTTGGCTATAGGCTTGCTGTGAATTTCCTTATGTTTATGTATGTCCTTTGTATGCCTAATCTCTCCAAGACTTTTGTCATGAATGAGTGTTGTGTTTTGTCAAAGGCTCTTTCAGTGTCTAATGCGATGATCCTGTGCTTTTTTCCTTTCAATTTATTTATATGGTGGATTACATTTACTGATTTTCATATGTTGAACCATCTCTAATCCTATTGTTCTATTCTTGTGCTGGGGCAACCAAAAATCAGGTCTGGGTTAACAGTGTGGTAAATCTCCAGACAACCTACCAGATCTTCTGGCATGAGATGTGATTGAGCAGTGGGTGTCTGGGATACAGATATGAGCCAAGTCGGGACGGTCTGAGGGATTCACAGGTGGTGTGAACAGGGTGAGAGGAAGGTACCCTTGGTATTCTGTTCCAGTTCTATGGGCAACTGTGAGAACTGGGTCTGTGGTAGCAGATAGTGGGGTAGGTCTTTGTGCAGCCTACCTAGTCTTCTAGCACGCATGGCCTCTGGTTGAGCAGGGTTGTCAGCCCAAGTTGGGGTCTGGGAACAGAGGTGGGGCAGGAAGGGAAGGGCAGCTAGGGATGGTCTGTTGAATCTATAGGTGTGACCAGGGAAGAGAGAAGGCTGCAGGTGGTGTTGTGTTGCTCTGCTAGGGACAACCCTGAGAGGGGTGGATGCCCATGGACAGCCTGCCTGGTCCTACACCCAACGTTGTAATACGGAGGCATCAGATTCATAGAGCTCATTTCCATACTTCGTTATTTATTTAGGTTTTTGTTGTTGTTAAAGCTGTGAAAGACTTCCAATTCATTGGACAAAAAGTACTATGTGGGTGTGCAGGTCACTTAGCAAGTATTATTGGAGTTGACCTGAGTTGGTATCTTGAGTTCAGATACCAGCATCCAAGTTGAGAGGCTCATAACCACCCGCTACTTGAGATCCAGGGTGTCTTCACCCCTCTTTTCTGGTGTGTCACCCATATACACATGGAAGACATTCTTACACACACAAGCATACACATAAAGATGATAGACTTGTTTTCAAAAGTGCTTATGACTTATAAAGCAATTAGAGCAAAACAAGTTGCTTTAGGTGTATAATACAAATCATACACTGTTTCTTTAAAAATCCATTGTCTTGCATTTGGTTTTTAAAAGTTTACATTTCCTTGCTGTGGTGCAAACTTACATCCACTCTTCAACCATAGGAAGCAAAATAGTTGGTTCCTACGAGATCCTCACAGACACCTTGACTTTATCATGAGGGAATGAGATACTTTTAATAATCAAAACTATTTTCTACAATGTTGAAACATTGGAAGGCTTCAAGTGAATCTTTCCAGTTTTGGTGGGACAGGTCTCCAGAGTGCACAGGGTGACTGCTAGCCTGTGATTTTTTTTTAATTTTGATTTTTGTTAGAATCTTGTATTTCTTGTCTTAAGGATTTTGTTAAATTTATAGGTCTGTTCTTGTGTGGTCTCTTATTAGTGGTGCCATCTATGATGTGTGAATTTTTTAATTATAATCTAAATTATATTGTTTTTCTGGAAAGTATTTGGTGGACCTTCACCAATATTTGTATTCAGAAACTTTGCTCTATTATGTTATGAGTTCCTTAAGTTTTGTTGGTTTGGGGACTTTCTGTGAGAAGCAGTTTTAGTTTTTCCTTCTGGATGCTAAAGGCTCTCTCATTTCTTGGCACATCTATCTTTTCCCAGTGCTGCAATTGTCAATGTTGGGTTTTTGCCACTTTACGTGATGATATGGTTAGCACACTGGTTTTGGGTTTTTAAAACTTTCTCATATATTATTGTATCTGTGTCCTAATTAGGTTCAGTTGTCAACATTTCAGAGCCTACAGTCCGAGTGAGCCGCAGTTGAGGGCATGCCCCATCAAAATGACTGGTTGCTATGTCTGTGAGAAATTGTGTTGATTGATGACTGATATGGGAAGGCTCTTTTATTGAGGGTAGCAATATCCCTAAGCAAGTGGGTCTGGGCTGGATAAGAGAACTAGCTGAGCATGCAACAGTGATCTAATAAGAGAGAAAGCCAGGAAACAATGTTTGCCAGTGGTTTTTGCCTTCATCTTCTAACTTAATTTTCTATCCTAAGCTGGCAGAATAAACCTAATAAATCTGTTTATTACCTGAGAAGCTTTTGGTTAGAGGATTTAATCACAGAAGCAAAGAAGCAAATTGGAAAAAAAAGATGGTATAACAAAGTGATTTTGTTGTTGGACAGAACCTGGGAATGTTGTCTTTTGGAGGAATATGGAAGAAAGCAGGACTTTAAATGTACATAGTGTTTAATCGACTGTTCTTGTTGGACTAGGAAGATGAGTCTGTTGAGAGTGATGCAGACAGAAGAGGTCGAGGTCATAGGATTTTAGTGGGAAAGAGACTCCATGAAAAATTGAACTAGAGATGACTTTGATAATTTGGCCCCACATTTTTCTTTCTTTCTTTTTTCTTTTTCTTTTTTTTTATATTTATTGAGCTCTGCATTTTTCTCTACTCCTCTCCCGGCCCGCTTCAAAC
>LOJH01045469.1:0-13590 GCA_001685095.1 Ellobius talpinus
ATGACTACAGCAGGCATGTACAAAAAGTCATAAAATACAAGGATGGAGGGGGCAAACCAGAAAACAGACCTAGCTGGTGTGATTTGGGCGTTAAACTTTGTCTTTAAGAAAGGGCTAATTTCTGACTTGGTGACTGATCTTGGGTGTAGAAAAGGGAAAAAGACTTTAATTTGCCAACAAGGCAGTAGCAATGGAAGGGAATGGGACATTGATAAGGTCAGAGGTTACCTTCTTTGGCTGAGATAAAGGTGTGCGCCACCACTGCCCAGCTCTGTTTCTCATTCTTCATATGTGACAAAGTGAGACGAACCCTTCCCATTATTGTAGGCCGTTTCCCTTTATGAACTAAGACACAGAGACAGAGTCCCATAACTACTGGAGGTCATAGAGGCAAGCAACTCAGAGGAGATGGCATCTCCGTTTTGTAATAGTGTCTTTAGGAGTGCCTCTGCTCAACAAGAAATTTTCTCAATATCCAGAAATGGGCTAACGCCTGAAAGGGGCGCTCTCACGGTAATAGCAAGAGAAGAAATAAGATCACATGGCTCACAGGGAATTTAAAGAGTACTATTTTAGTCTACCTTCCAGATGAATGAAATCTAGTAATAATTCCTGATTTAATTGCTATGTACCCCCATGAAACCCAAACGCCAAGAGGACAGTGTGGTTTTGTATTTTCACTGTTTGTTTTCTGAAAATGTCTCAATAAAGATCTACTGAACAAACCCTGGTGTGACTGAGTGACTAAGAATCATATTTGGCTAAGCTTTCCTCTGCCATGGTACTGGCCCTTTAAACTGGGAGACTTTCTCACCAGTCACTAGCCAGAGCTGCTGGCAGTAGCTAATACCTCTCTCACCCTCTTCCGGCCTCAATTCTCCCTAATCACTTACCACAGGGTATGGTATCTGAAACAAAGACCTCATTCATCATACTAGCCGTCCGATGACAGCTCCCCAAAGTCCCTCCATTTACCGCAGAGTTAAATGGTCCACCTGAGACCTCATTGAGACTGTGCCCACAGCCCAAACTTACAGCTGTATTTCTCTCACTTAAAAGTCAAGCCGGCCACCAGATGACCTAGACCAGATGACCTAGCTCTGTCCGTAGAGGACCATTTGTAATTCCTCATATACTCCAGCATGGCTTTCCTTCTCCACCTGAACTCCAAATTATTCTTCATGATGCAACTCAAATGTCCTGACCCCATGTGGAGTCTGTTACCCCTTCTTCTGAGATAAAAGGCACTTTGTTTGCTATCCTGCTCCTCCCGCTTGTGAATTTCCCTGTCTGTCTCCCCAGACACTGAACTCAGAGTTGACAGCTGCTCATCTTTGCATGGGTGGTTCCTAGAGTGGTCCCATGCAGTCAATGGGTGTTGAGCACACAGCGCTTGGACAAGGGAAACTGTCAGTAAGGAATAAGAAGGCTGTAATCCAGGCTTCTGTTTTGGAATTTTCATACAAGCTTCAGATCGTAGTTTTCCCCTCGGTCACTGTAAATTTTTTTCCCATGAATGTGTGGTGTGCAGGTCATGTCTTGCAGTCACAAAACTTCTCCCATAAGGAACAGTAACATGACACTGGTGTCCGTGACCAGGGAAGTCCTCACAGGCTGTCCAGTAGCGAGGCTGATAGAGGCTTACATCTCAGATGGTGCCTCTTGGACCAGCCTGATCTGCATTCACCTTGGGTCTGCTACTCTAATCTCCTTATAGCAAAAGCTAATTTGTGAAAACAGAGCACAGAGTCCATCATTATGTGAAACGGGTGCTTGTGCTGTGAGTTGCTCAGAGCTGGTCTATCAAAGCATGTTCTCAATAGGGAGCAGCTATGATAGTTTCTAAAGCCCCGTAATGTCAAGCATCTGAACCAGACCTGCTCCCTGTCGCCTGAGAGCTGTTCCCTCTCCTTTGTGGCAAGGATGGGGATGACAGCAAACTTTCATCTTCCCTGACAGGATAACTCAGACATTTTCCCCAGGGAAAGGCGATTGATCATTAGCTTCTGCTCAAGAGAAATGGGGAGCGCACGGAAGCTCTCACAGACCTGCATGCTTTGTAGCCGCCTCCTTTGAAAACATGTGAGAACCCACAGGAGCTCTTCAGTAGATAAGGAGGCTGTGTGTGTGTGTGTGTTTTCCTGAAGGCTTTCTGGTAGTCCTATGATGGAAGGCCGCTTCTGCTCCACAATGAAGACTGGCAAAACTCTCCCCACATCCCTAAGTGCGACCCCAAACTAGCTTCTCTGCTACGGGATAGTCATTAATATCCAAGGTTTCCCAACGACAACAGACCTACAGTGTCCATGTCGGTAGGTCCTGTAGTGCCCACTACAAAGCTGAGTATGTAAGCATCCTCAACAAATGCAATTGCTATTGTTTTGCACACAGGGAGTCAAAGGTATGAGGGAGATTAATTATATGAAGCCAACTTCTTTTCAGTCAACTGTGTAAAAAGCAATCATTGACTGACAATCAAGCACCATTTCACTGGGGTAACCTAGATAAGAGACAATTCTCTATAGCCAGTGACACACTAATTCTCTAGCAACCTGAAGCTGGTCCTTAATTCCTGCTAACAAACTATGTTCTGGCTACAAGAAAGTGATACAAAGCTTGCAAAATCAGGGAGATAAAAACTAACAAAGTGACCACAGCATTACAAGTCAAGTCCGAGAATCAATAACCTAAAGGGTCTTAGAAAAGAACAGTTTAGAGAAATCCTTATCTGCTAAGAGTATAACTCAGATCTAAGTTATTGTCAGAAAATGCTGGAGTGCTAATTGTCAACTTGACAGAATCTAGCTAGAATCTCCTGGGAGATGAGCCTCTGGGCATGCTGAGCATGCTGGGCATGCCTGATAGACAATTAGCTTGATTAGTTGATGTAGGAAGACATATCTTACTGGTGGGAAAGACTGTTCTCTGGACAGAGGAACCTGACTGTATAAGCTGACAGGAGGGGCTGAACACTACGTGCATGAATTTGTTGCTCTCTTTTTTTTTTTTACTCCAAATAAAATACGACCTGCAGCTTCAAGTTCTTGCTGCCTTGATTTATCATGATGGACTGCATCTTAAGCTATGAGTCAAACCCTGGACAGATAGTTAGAATCATTATATTATAAAGGAAATTAGGACCATGTTGCATTCTTTCTAAAAAAAAAACTTTTTCATTACATTTTATTTATGTGTATGCGCCCATGCATGGTCAGGCTTGTGTGCTACTGTGCCCACGTGGAAGTCAGAGGAAAATTTGTGGAAATCATTCTGTCATATGGATTCTGGGGATTGAACTCAGGTTGTCAGTTTTGGTGGCATATGCCTTTACCCATGGTTGTGGTTAGTTTTTTGTCAGCTTGACACACACACCGGAGTCATTTAGGAAGAGGGAACCTCAACAGAGAGAATGCCTCCATCAGACTGGCATGTAGGTGAATCTATAGGACATTTCTCCATCAGTGTTTGATGTGGGAGGGGGCCCGGGCCCAACCCGTAACAGGCAATACCACTTGGAGGCAGGTGGTCCCGAGTTGTATGAGAAAGCAAGCCGAGCAAGCCAATGAGGACCAAGCAAGTAAACAGTGCTCCAGGTCTCTGCTCCAGTTCCTGCCTCTGGGTTCCTTCCTGAGTTTCTACACTGACTTCCGCTCCAGATGGACTGTAATAGAGATGAGGAAGCCAAATAAACTCTTTTTCCCCACGTTGTTTTGATGATGATGATGTTTTATCACAGCAATAGAAAGCAAATGAAGACAGCCACTGAGCCATCCTATAATCTTCTATTATAGAGCAGATACCAGGCCTGCAAACTCATACTCAGTGGCTTTCTCAGACACACAGTGATGAGGGACTGAGGAATGATGTTCTTTCATTATTATACGCCTTCATTTTTTCCTCAGAAATTGCACCTTCTTTCTCCTATGGAAAAAAATTTTCCATTATAGCTACAGTACACAGCTATTAACTTTGTCTTGCTTTTTAATTAGCACATATTAATTTTATATAATGGGTCTCATTATATTTTCATATATGAATACAATGTATTTTGAACATATTTGCTCTCAATTGCCCTCTCATTCCTTTTTGCTCCCACTTAGCGCCTTCCTTTTCCCAACTCATTCTTCTAAAACTTTCCTGTCTCTGGTCTCTTGGATGATCTATGAGTTACATTAGGGCAGCTTACAGGAGCATGAGTAAGGGCTGTTTACGGGGTACCCCTCCCACCCACACACCAGCTACTCCCTGAATCCGTGAGCTCCTTGTGCTCCATGACAGGTTATTGTCTGGCTCCATCTCTTGAAGCTCTTGGGCAGGTGATCACAACTGTCTTGAGTTCATGCCTGTTCCTGCTTGGCCTTTCCCTGCAGACAGTCGTCCACAGCACCCCTCCAACTGTTAAATTCTTTATGACCCTTCCTCCTAGAGAGCCCCAGAGTCTTAGTGGGCGGCCTGTGATATAGACGCCAGTTTGCAGCTAGGCATTTGTCTGTCATTTGTTCTCACAGTCACCAGTTATGACTGCTGTTTCCTCCTGAGGATGCTTCATGGAGCGGAGCTGGTAGCACAGTAACCTTTGGGTGTAGATTATTTAGAAATTGCACAATGTACACATCATGACCTACAGAAGGATTTGCACCAGTACTATACTATCCATTTTCTGGGCCTTTATGTCCAGTAGAGTAAAAGAGCCATTTATTTTATTGTGTTTAGAAATAAAGATGATGAAAATGATGAAAGAAGCCAATATTTATGTGGTGACCAGCCTTCTGGTGCTTTGATAAGATACCTGGGGGATAATCAGCCTAGAAGGAGAAAGGATTTAATTTAGCTCAAATTTGGGAGGTTCTAGTCTTGACTTGTTCCTTTGTGTCTGTGGTAATAGTGCATGATGAAGTCTGTGGCAGAAAAGTGTGTTTAATTCATGGTGGCTGGAACAAGAGAGATGGGAAGAGGCCAGAGTCCCAATATCCCTTTCAAGAGCGTGGCCTCAGTGGTTTAACTTTTCCCCCAGACCCCACCTCCTGAAAGTTCTGTTGCTTCTCAATCAAGCTTCAGGCTGCTCACCACACCTTTAGCATGAGACTCTTTTGGGGAGACCTTCAAAATCCAAACTAGGGCATTTTATTTTGCTCCACTGTGAACCATGCTCCTTTTAGCTTTATTGTTTAGATCCATCTCCTTGCATCTATGTTTGTATTTTGGTTCGCTAACACTAAGAACAGCATTATCTGTGAAGTCAATGGTTATGGGCAGCCTCAGTGGTTTGGTTTCCTTTGGGGTAACCTAAGAGCAAGGGTGGGTCTGATGGAGACACAGATACGATCTTAGTTTATCTTTCCCTTTAATTTTTGTGAGCCTGTTTGACCAGTTGGGGAGTGTCAGCTCGTCTGGCGATGTATTTCTCTCCAGGTCCCTGTGTAGTGATCACTAGGTTCACAAGTTCCCATTCGCTTGCACACTTAAATTTTCCAAAGCCCTGATTTTGAACAGTGACTCACTTAGTGATGATGACTAGGGGCCACTTTGGGGAAAATGGAAACATGGTGGCTATGCAGTCCTTCCAAGACTACAAGGGGATTCATAGACAACATATTATTAATATGAGAAAACCCACATGCAGTTAACATGTTCCAAATGAACTCTTTAATGAGCATGAGAGGCCCTTGATCATTTCCAACTTTTTTGTCTATATCTGTTGAAGGTAGATGGGTTCTAAAATGCTTGGATTTGAAATCTTGGCACACTGTGGAAATAGCAAAAGAGAAACTGTGAGCACTCCAAAGGCTTAAAAAATGAATCCCAGACATCCTCAAGAAACTCCCCCTCATAGGGAAATTATTAGCTGGTGAGTAACGTGAAGGCCTTCTCAGCGGATCCCCGTTACATGTCTCAATGTCTCCACTGTTTACTTTTTCGAATGAGCCTTTCTCATGTTTCTCATGGACTCCCAAACACACAGAATGGCCCAACGAAAACAAGTGCTCTCTCCACCTCCCCTTTCCTACCAATCCTCATCCTCCCTAGCTCTGTTTTGGCATTTCCCTAGGGGTGTCAGCTTCTCAGAGAACTTACCCTTGGCCAGTAGATATTGGAACGAGCTGAGCGAAGGCAATAGGAGGTTAGGGAGCCAGAAAACTTAGTCTTTGATGCCCCTCACTGCCTAAAAAATTCTAAAATGGCCTAGATTTCTAAAAACCTATGACATTTTCTCCATAGAGAAAGTGGGACTGCAGAATTCCCTCCCTTCTTTGACTAGTGCAGGAATCCTAGATCCTGCCTTGCAGGGGCAGCTGATTTCCCCATGGTTGGTGGGCATTGAGTCAAGATGGCTCAATTCCCAAGCTCTCTAAATGTATGTGAAAGTTCTCAGCCTCTACCAGAGCAGTCTGTCTGCCAAGTGGTACGATAATACTTGTGAGAACAGGTTTTTCTGAGGTAGTTCGTGCATCTGCATCCATTCCTGGCCAGAAACCAAAGCAAAAAAGAGTCAAAGACACCTTCTAGAACAGTGTAAGGGGCTTAATGTGAACTCCCAGCTTGGTGATTATCCCGACGAGTGTGGTTTTCTCTGGTTTTCCCTCGGGAGTCCTCATGGCACTTCTATGCTACTCCAGCGAACTCCAGCTGGCTGAGACTTGGGCCAGCCTTGTTCATCTGGATGGATTGCAAGACTTCCCAGTTGAGCATGAGCAACCTGTGGCCTGAAAGGTCTTTTTCAACAATGAAGCTGTCGTGGGAACTAAGCCATCTTGATAGCGAAAGGTCTGTAGATGAACAAGGCCTTTCACGTGAGTCCTCCCTTTAATCTTAGGGGGGAAAGTCTCCATCTGTTGTAAAGGCATTGATTATAATATCTCAGTTAAAGCACATCTTCCCTCCAATAAGAAACGGAGTCACGAGAGAAATCTCTGTTCTTGGCTTCCTTTGGGAAGGAACTCGCTGTTCTACTTCCCAGGGATAGAGGTCTTAATGGTCAAACCACAAGTGGTTTTAATCTTTGTTAACCCTTCCACTTAGATCCAAGAGAGCATCTGTGAAGACTGTCCGTCTCTAGGAAGCTGGGTTCCCCCATAACTTCACCTTCTCAGTTCTGCTTAGAAAAGCCGGCGGAAGACCAGTTGACCAACACATGTTTTGTGGAGGGCTAGGCCTTTTTTTCTTTAACACAACCTTTGCCTCTTTGAAAGCCTCCAAATTACCAACTAGTACAGAGATATGTGTTGTTATGCTGTTTGTCTCAGTAAACCTGAAAAATAATGCTTTGAGATAAAATGTAATCTCTTGTTACATAATTGATGAAAATAACAATATTTCAATGATGTTAACTTGCAAAAAAAAAGGTCTAGATCTTGGATTAGGACTCATACTTGTTGGCTCATTTGAAAAGGGATAAACCTACCATACCTTCTACTCCATGCCCCAACTGGGAATGTTGACATTGTGTGGGGGCTGGTTAATGAGTTAGAAGTCAGGCATATGTCAGAATCAGATCCCAAGTGACCTGTGTGTATATATTCAAGTGTGTGGTGTCAAGTCTTGCTCATCCACATAACTGCTTCCAGCCAAGGGGAAGTTCAGCTGAGGCATCAATCACAGGGTGATCCCACAAGATGGATGTCTCCTCTGATGGGAACATCAGGCAGGCTCGGTTTAATTTTGTATTATTCATCTTCCCTTAATCCCAAGATTCAAATTTCCCCAACTTTTCCAAATCTAGTGAAATAAAATCTCAATCTGTGCCCAGTTCATCTCAGGGGAGACTATTCTTGTGACTGTTTTGAAGGTTTCTAATGAAAACAAAGCAGGCCATTATTTCTCTTAATATGGGAATCCTAGCTGACATAGTTTGGAGAGAGTTCATTTAACTGGATTACTATTGCAGATACTCATGGGTAAGAATTTGTTGTTGAGCAAATCTGCTTATGATAATTGGTGTTTACAAGGGACCAGGAAAGGTAGGCAAGAGAAAGGTGAAAGCCCCCGGGAAAGAGGGCTGGACTCCACTCCACTCCCTTGCCTGCCTCCACAAGCCAATGCTGCACTGCCCTGCCCGTTGTGTCTTTAATGTGTCGTTATTTCAATAAAACTGTGTCTGGGATCTTCTCCCCTTTCCGCCTTACAAATTCCACAGAGGATTCATTATGAAAACAAATGGTGAGATTTCAGAGACTGCAGAGGTCCAGTTACCCATGCCCCCCGACATCACCTGCCTTCCTGCAGCTGGCATTCCACTGGGTCCAGGAATACTCTGTGATGTCTGAAGAATCTTTGTGTGCTTGGTTAAGAATCACAAATGCTCCTGGACGTGGGTGACATCTTTGGAAAAAAAATATAGTCTGGTCCTTGAGTTTAACTTTAGTCTGGGCCCTAGAACTCAAAAATTCATATTCTACATGACAAAGTGACCCCCGCCCCTCCCCAGGAGAGCTTGTGTTTACCTCCCATGGTGAGTGCCCAGATCTATGTAAAATGTGATCTGGGGCAAAGGTCAGACTTCTTTTCTATGCAGGTTGCCACACCTGTGACTCAAAGGTGTGCCTCTAGATGCTAAGCCAATTCTCTTTAAATGAGAGGTAATTTTAAGAAATAATATTATTATTGTGTTTATGTGAATGAAGGCATACATGCCATGACCCACATATGGAGGCCAAAGGACAAGCTCTCATGACTTGGTTCCCTCCTTCTACTGTGGGATCCTGAGTTAAACTCAGATTATCAGGTGTGCCTAGCAAACACCCTTCCAGTGGAGCCATGGCGTGAGGTGAGTTTTAATAGGGTCTTCTCATACTTGAGGTAGTTACTCAGAACACTTGTCTAAAGTTTGGACCCCAGGTGTATTATTCAACCCTTTTCTGTTCTGGATCTCTGACTATGATATTTTTTGGTGCTAATACAACTTGGTCACTTTATAAACTCAAATTCGAAGCACTCTACTCCATAGCTCATAATTCATCCTTAGCACATTGATTCTACATTGTGGACCTCTAGGTACTCTATAAATATCTTCTACTCCAAATCTTCATGTCTGTATAGATGGAAACCTCTCAAAATCCCAACCCTGTTTGTTATGGGCAATTTAAAACAACTCCAGCTGACCATTCAGCCTAACTGGAAAGCTCATGTAAGGGACTCCTTTGAAGGAAACAAATCTGAAGATAGCCAAAAGTCTATTTGATACATAAACCCCATCCAAAAAACTGGCTACGTTTAACATGTCTGTCTTAGAATTTACCACCAGACACATATATAAGAGTTTTTGCCTTTATTCTGAGTTTCCTTCCTTTAAGGGAAGATTCCAAGTAAACGTGCCCAAGGCTGGCCTTGTAGTTCTGGTTATCCAAGAACTCAGGTTTCTCCTGTTTTAATCTCATGTGTGCTGGGAGTACACATGCAGACTAATGTATTCTAAGTATTTTTTTAAGAATAAAAATAGAATTACCATAGTTTCCTCTTACCCAAAGTTTTACTTTCTCCATATTCAATTAGCCATGGTCGATCAGTATTAACATGATGGATACCTATGTTGTCCTGCTCTGTCCTGCCTGAGACAGGGATCCGTGTTGTATATGCTCTCCGTCCATGAGTTGACTTGTAGCCATCTGTTGTCAGATCAGTTGCTAAAATATGGAAGTGCTTATGTCAAATAACTCTTAGATTTTTTAATGATGTTCCAGAAAGCATAAGAGTAGGGCTGTTGACAGTCAAGATATGCCAAAAAGAAGTTATAAAGTATTTTAATTTTATTTAGGTGCCTTCTCACTATGTAGCCCAGGCTAGCCCTGAACTTTCACTGTGTAGCTTGTGATGAGACGATGGGTACAAACCACTCCATCTGACCTTGAGGTGCTTCCTTCAAGAGAAAGGCAAAAAAATGTACATATAGGCAAAACATATATGAAAGACCTGATGCAAGCTATGGTTTCTCTGACTCACGGGGCCAGGGATCTTAGGACAAAGTCTCTGTGATTTAAGGGGGCTATTACTCTCCACCAACAGACAAATTGGATTATTGCTTTTCAATCCAATTAAATTTTCCAGATCACATTTCAGAGGCCTCATTGTTTACCTGTAGGAGTTCACTGCAGTAAACACCATACTTGGATTGAATAGCTACTGACTTGCCAGTGAACACATAATAGGTGCTCAGCAACTATTCCTGAATGTCTAATCATGCCCCTCTGTTCCTGCCTTACCAACGTTTGTCTATTATCTGAGTTGTTTTCCAAAAGTCTCCAAGGTGCTCCACATGATGCAGTGTTTCAGACCAAGACCTTAGTAATTCTGTTCTAAATTAAACCCACTGGCTGAGTTGGTACAGGCTGCTACCTTACAACAGCTGTTTCCACAGCGAGACGCTCAGCGGCGGTTCTATGTAAGAAAAAGGGCTTAAGCGGAAAACACTTTAAAAGGGAACAAAAGCTAATAGTATCATGTTTGCCAGTGACATCTTGGAGAACCCATGGCTATTAAACAGAAAACAAAGAGTGCCAATATAATATGCCCTTCATTCAAGTGCACATGTACACACACCAAAACACGGCAATCCCCTTTTAGCGGGAATATTTGTGGTGGAAATAATTACTGTATACTTATTACTGCTGGAGCTGTGGCCCAACAGGGGAATAGGGTAGAGCTGCTGGGGAGCCAATGGGCATTCAGCAATTTACAAAGGTCTCAGTTTGTTCTACCTGGAGAGAGGGGTGTATATTTTCAAATATCACGTTTAATTAACACTCGAGGAAGGGAATGAAACGGCTCACACCAGTGATCCTAGGCAGCCTTTGTATGGAACAGATGAAGGGGAAAGAAATGTGATTAGGTGCTGGCCTTAAGTACAGTTTCCGTAGATTTCTGTTCTTCTCTTTACCGTATAATAACATGGCTTAAAATTAGTTCTGACAGCTAATCAGAGTGAGTGGCCTTTTCTTTCCCTGGAGCTGTTAACGAGTGCTGTGCATTGTGCCAACAAACCACACTGCAGCGTCCATGTAGGAAGAGAAGGGGACTGGTTGGTTCCTCCATGGCAGGGAGCTCTGAAACTCCTTTGTCAGAATCAGAGCCTTCTGGGGTATGAAAGGCTGCCATGGCCCACGGGAGTCTGGAGTCATCCTAACCCCATCACTGAAAAGGACAGTTCTTCCTTCTCTTCTGGCTCTTACACCCCACCCCATCCTTCTCCGCCGTCTTTCCCTCAGTTACTTCTGTCTCTGAGGGCTCACTGGAAGTCTGTCCTGAAGAAATAGAGTGATGGACTAAATTTAGGCTGTTTGGTGAAGGGTGGGAAGAAAGAAATAGAACCAACAGCCTTTCTAAGAGAAGGGCTTGGGAGCCAAGAGGGTGTCTGAGACTGAGGCTAAACACCTGTGTTTAACTGGGACAAGGTCAGTAAGGTGAGTTGCAAGGCCAGCCAGGTGAGTAGCAAGGCTCTCTTTCTTTTGCCAAGGGTTCTCTGTCTTACTCTTATCCAAAGACAGGTGTTTGTTTCCCCATATTCAGAATCTCCTTCCTGGTTTGGGAAGCAAGAGAACAATTATTGCCCAAAGGGAAATGACGGCCTGGGATGGAAGTCAAGATCTCTCCGTGTTCCCAAATGAAAGCAACAAAAGTTCCTTTGGTTGCAGTACCTGGTCCCAACACAGTCCACAAGCCCACCCCAGAGCCGGGCCACATTCAAAATCCAAAGTACCCACGAGATCAGTTCTAGGTATCTCCTCTCTAAGGAGAGGATTAGGGGAAAGGTTCTGTGCTTAAGATTCAAATAAGGCCAGCTGAGGCCTGAAATGTGGGCAGGTCCCCTAAGCCAAAAGTAGGTAGGTCGAAGTGACGACGCTTGGGGGCACAGCCAGGTCCCAGGAGCTTCTTGACTGGATTTAGGGAATAGTTCCCTTTAAAGTTGTTTTGTGAGGGGAAAGAGGAGCTCCTGAGTTCAGTTGTTTTTAAGTTTTAATGGAGTTAGAGTACAACTGTCCTGCCTTCTCAGGGCTGTCTGCGACCATTGCCCCACAAAAAGAGACAAAAAAAAAGCAAAGCTTCAAATCACTTTTAAAAAGGCACACCTGGTATTAATTATAACCAGGCATGATGACACACACCTTAAATCCCAGCTCTTGGGAGACAGAGGCAGGCAGATCTGAGTTCAAGTCCCGGCTTGTCCACATAACAAGTTCCAGGCTATCTGGGGCTACATAATAAGACCTTGTTCCAACTGGACACAAGCAAATCACATTAAAAATCAATCGTGATGACACACAGCCAAGCATTTCAGAGGACAGAACAGAAGGTTCTTGAGTATGAAGCCACTCTAGACCATTCTATAAGACTTTCAAAAAAGCCAAAAAATCAAAACAGATGAAACTGAAAGCACAGGCTACATCTTAGTTGAATTGATAGTTTCCTTTCTTATTGGATAAAAGTATACATAAAACACATTTGAGTCATTTTCAGTGTGTGGCTCAGTGGCATCAAATGTATCTGTAAGATCATAAACCATCAATGCTGTCTTTTTCCAGAATGATTTCAATACTCTACAAGAAAACTGTGCACAGTCGGCTACTCCCCATTAACTGACTGCCTTCTAGTCCCTAGCCAGGACCCATCTGCTTTCTCTTATCTGTTTGTGCCTCACATTTCATTGCCATGGGCTCATATTAGGTGTAAGTTGTTTCCTGTCTTAATTCACAGAGCACCATGTCTTCAAGGTCACTAGTGTTTCAGAATGTCATCCATGTTTCACTACAGTACACGTCGTCAAGACCCTGTTTTATTTATATGTGTAGCAGTCAGGGGATATTTGGGTCAGTTTGATGTGTGAATACTCTCATGAGCACTTGAGTGCAACTTTTTAAAAAAATATTGATTTTACGTGTGGTTTGCCTGCATATATGTCTACATATCACATGTGTGGCTGGCATCCTTGGAGGTCAAAAGAGGGCATCTTATTCCCTGGCACTGGAGCAATGGACAGCTGTGAGCCACATGTTGGTGCTGGGAATCAAACCCAGGTCCTCTGGGAGAGCAGCCAGTGTCCTTCACCACTGAGCCATTTTTTCTGTGCAACTTCATACTTGGTTTCCTATCTTCAATTCTTTGGCCATCCCTAGGAGTGGAACTGCTGAGTCGTAGGATAATTCTATGTTTAGCATAAATAAGTGGTCACATTTTTTCCCACAGAGGCTGGTATAGTCTCAGCATTGGTGTATGAAGGTGCCAGCTTTGAAACACACACACACACACACACACACACACACACACACACACATGTTCATCTGCATTGCTGCCATCACCACCATCATTCCAGTGGAGAAGAGCTGTTTCCTCACCCCTTTGGTGTGCATTTCCTTGAGAACCATGGGTTCTGAGTGCCTATGCTATGCGACTGCTGGCTATCGTGATGTTTTCTTTGCAGAAACGACTTTTCAAGTTCTTTGCTTATTTTGCTTTTGTGCTGCTGAGTTGCAGGTATTTATGAATTTTGAGTACTCACACTCAGCCCTTATCAGAACACAATTTACAAATATCTTTTATTTCTGTGGATTGTTTTATGATTTTTTAAAAATGTTGCAAGATCCCCGGTGGCAGTAGGCAGCA
>LOJH01045472.1:0-13589 GCA_001685095.1 Ellobius talpinus
CCCTGCTCCCATATCCACCCTTCCTCCATCTCAACTGTCCCATTCCCCCAAGCTTTCCCCAATCTTCCCCTTTTCTCTTCTCTCCTCATCTCCCCTTCCCGCACCCCACCCCACCCCACCCCAAAACTTAAGTACTTAAACTAAAATTTTAAACATAAGCTAAATCTTCACATACTGTCCAGAATAGATATGGAGAGAGTGGATAACTTTTTCTTGTTCCTGATTTTGGTGGAATTGCTTTGAGTTTCTCTCCATTTAATTTGATGTTGGCTACAGGCTTGCTGTAAATTGCCTTTATTATGTTTAAATATGTCCCCAATCTCTAATCCCTCCAGGACTTTTATCATGAAGGCATATTGGATTTTGTCAAAGGATTTTTCAGCTGCTTAATGAAATTATAATGTGATTTTTTTCAGCTTATATATATGGTGTATTACATTTACTGATTTTCATATGTTAAACCATCTCTGTCTTTCTGGGACAAAGGGTCCTTGATCATGATGGATGATCTTTTTGATATGTCCTTGGATTTGCTTTGCAATATTTTATTGAGTATTTTTGCATAGATATTTATAAGGGAATTTGGTCTGTAATTCTTTCTTTGTTGAGTCCTTATTTGGCTTAGGTATCAAGGAAATTGTAACCTCATAAAATGAGTTTGACAATATTCCTTCTGTTTCTATTTTGTAGAGTAATTTGAGGAGTGTTAGTGTTGCTTCTTTGAAAACCTGGTAGAATTCTTCACTCAACCATCTGTCATAGGGCTTTCTTTGATTGGGAGACTTAATGACTGCTTCCATTTCACTAGAGGTTATAAGTCCACTTAAATTGTTTATTTGATTATGACTTAACTTTGTTAAATGGTACCTTTTTAGAAAATTATGCATTTCTTTTAGATTTTACAATTTGGAGTATAGGTTTTCAAAGTCTTTTTAAAGGATTCTCTGGATATCCTTGTCTGTTGATATATACCCGTTTTTGTTTCTGAGTTTATTATTTAGGATATTCTCTCTCTGCTTTTTAGTTAATTTAGATTAGGATTTATTTAATCTTGTTGATTTTTCTCAAAGAACCAACTCTTTGTTCCACTAATTTTTTTGTATTCTCTTGGTTACTATTTTATTGGTTTCAGTTCTTACTTTCTTGCCATGTATGCTTCTTAGCTTACTTTTTCTTCTAGAACTTTCTAATGTGTTGTTAAATCGCAAGTATGAGGTTTCTCCAATTTTTTTTGCTAGGCATTTATGTCTATGAACTTTCTTTCCTCTTAACACCTCTTTTATTGTTTCCCATAATTTTGGATATGTTGTATATTCATTTTCATTGAATTTTAGAAAATCTTTAATTTTTTTGTTAATTTCAGTCATGACCCAATATTTTTTGAGCAGAGAGTTGTTCAGTTTCCATGAGTTTGTAAGCTTTCTGCCATTGATGCCCAGTTTTAATCCATGGTAGTCTGATAGGATGTAAGGAGTCATTTCAATTTGCTTGTATCTGTTGAGATTTCCTATGTTCCAAGTATGTAGTTAATTTTAGAGTGAGTTCCATGAGGTGCTGAGAAAAGGTATTTTTTTGTCTTTGGGTAGATGTTCTATAACTGTCTCTTAGGTTCCTTTGTTTGATAAAATCAGTTAGCTCCAGCATTTCTCGCTTTAGTTTTTGTATTGATGGCATGCCAGTTGGTGAGAGTGAATGTTGTAGTTTCTCACTCCTAATGTGTGAGAGGGTCAGTGTGTGATGTAAGTTGTAGTAGTGTGTTCCTTTACAAAAGAGGGTGCCCTTGTGTTTGGGGCATAGATATTAAGAATGAAATGTCATTTTGGTGGATTTTTCCTTTCATTGGAATATGTAGTATCCTTTCCCCTCTCTTTTGAACAATTTTGGTTTCAAGTCTATTTTGTTGGATATTAAAATGACTATACCAGTTTGCTTCTTAGATCCATTTACTTGGGATTTTTTTTTCACAAACTTTAACCTGATGTGATGTATATCTTTGTTGTTGAGGTATGGTTCTTGAATGGTCCTATATTTGTATACTTTCTCTTAATCTGTGTCTTTTTGTTGGGAATTTGAGGGCATTGATATTGAGCAATATCAATGACAATGTGAGTTAATTCCCTTTATTATTGTTGTTGCTGGTGGTTGAAGTGGAATGTCCTTCTGTATGCTATGAATATGTTTTATTACTATTGCTCACTAAAGAAGCTGCTTTGGCCTAAGGCAGGGCAGAATATAGCTTGGCAGGAAAGCCAACCTGAATACAGGGAAAAAGAAGTCAGAATCTGGGAGATGCCAGCAGCCACCTGGGAAACAAGAAAGAAAGATGTGAGGTAACAAGCAATAAGCCTCATGGAAAAATGTAGACTAATAGAAATGGGCTAATTTAAGGCGTAAGAACTAGTTAATAATAAGCTTGAGGTAATAGACCAAACAATTTGTAATTAACATTAAGCCTTGGAGTGGTTATTCAGGAACTGGCGGGAAGGACAGAAACCTCCAGTTACAGGTGGTAGTAGTGATGGTAGTGTGTGTGTGTGCGTGTGCGTGTACACGCTACCCTTTTGGTTTTATTGATGTGAGAATATTTATTGTCTTTGTTTTCATGGGTATAGTTAACCTCCTTGTCTTTGAGGTTTCCTTCTGTATGGGTGGATTTATAGATGGATATTGTTTATATTTTACTTTATAATGGAATGTCTTTTTTGTTCATTTATGGTGAATAAGAGTTTTGCTGGGAATAATAGTTTGGGCTGGCATCTGTGATCTCTTAATCTGCAGGACATCGTTGCAAGCCCTTCTGGCTTTTAGAATCTCCACTGAAAAGTCAGGTATAATTCTAATAGGTCTGTTTCTCTTGTAGCTTTTAATACTCTTTCTTCTTTCTGTATGTTTAGTATTTTAAGTATTATGTAGCAAGGGTACTTTCTTTTCTAGTCCAATCTATTTGGTGTTTTAGTTGCTTCGTGTTCCTTCATAGGCATCTACTTCATTAGGTTAGGAAAATTTTTGGTGAAGGTATTTTTGTTTACTTCCTCTGCTCCTATTATTCTTACTTTGGCCTTTTCATATGTCCCAGATTTTCTTGATGTTTCATATCAGGAAATTTTTTAGATTTAACTTTTTTTGATCAATGTGGTCATTTCTTCTAACTTCACTTGAGATTCTCTCTTTCATCTCTTGTATTTTATTGGTGAAGACTGCCTCTGTAGTTCTTGTTTGCATTGCTACATTTTCTGCTTCCAGGATTCCCTCAGTGCTTTCTTTATTACTTCTATTTCCATTTTCAGGTCTTGAACAGTTTTATTTGTTTCCTTCTGTTTGTTTTTTCTTGGCTTTCTTTAAGACATTTATTCATTTCCTCCAATTGTTTTTTTTTTGTGTGTGTGTGTGTGCTTTCCTTGATTTCTTTAAGCGATTTATTCCTTCTTTAAGGACCTTTATCATCTTTATAAAGTTGGTTTTAAGGTCTTTTTCTTATACTTCAGTTGTGTTTGAACATTGAGGACCTGCTGTGATAGGATGGCTGGACTCTGGTAGTCACATATTGCCCTGGTTGTTATTGATTGTGTTCTTATGCTGGTATGTATGTATCTGGGTTTGGGCTGATTATAGCTCTACGTGCTGATTTCAGCTTCTGTCTTGCTTGGGTGAGAATTTTGTTCCATGGTTTCTGTTTCCTCTCTGAATTTTCCAAGACTGTTTTGGCTGAGTGTTGCCTGTTTCCCTGGTCTGCTGGACTGGTGTGTTCATTGGGAAATGCTTGTTGGTGTTGGGTATTTGGGTAATGGAAGACCAGGGGGAGAATCTGAGGGATCCATAGGAAGCTTAAAAAAGAGGACGGGGAAATTGCCTATGGCGTTTTGTCACAATGCTAGGGGCAACCCTGAGAAGTTGGTCTAGCATAAGACAGAGGTGGGAATGTCCACGGTTTTCTGGCAGGCTTTGTGTGTGGTTAACCACTGCCAGGGTTGGGGGCTGGGACGTAGAGATTCATAGGGAAGGGAAGGGCAGTGGGAATCATCTGTAAAATCCACAGATGAATTGGGTCTAGGGAAACAGTGAGGTTTGTTTTTAGTTTGAGACAAAGTTCCATATGTAAATGAATGAAGATTTTCTTCTAAAGAGTGTTGGGTTACTTCTGCTTGGAACCATTTCTTTATTAACCTCACATCTTCGGTGGTTCAGTCTTTAGGCAGTAAACCTTGGGTTTGTAAGATTTTTTTCTTTGACTGAACAGTCCCATCCCTCTACCCCAATTCTGTCCTTTCAATTCAAATATGAGCAGTCTTTTCAAATAAATAATTACTTGTGACAGAACTTGTTTCTAAGATGATCTGTAGTTGCTAATTATCTAGAATTCTGGAAAGAAAATAAAGCATTACTATAAAACTCTTAAGCACTTCTTACTGAAGAATGCCATAGGAGGACCTGGAGAGATGACTTAAGAATACTTGTTGCTCTTCTGGAGGACTTTTTGGTAGCCTGAAAGTCCAGCTCTACAACGGCACCTCCAGTATTCAAGGAAGAAGTTCACAGTGAAGCGAAACTGAGCTAGAAGAAAACGCTGAAAGGAGACACTATAGGAAGAATTTGGGGTGTCCTGGGGCCAATTCCCAGGGGAATGTAGGTTGTTTGGGAGGTGGGGCTCGGACTAGTAGGCTATAGCAGGACTAAGAATAAATTTGGGGAGATCAGAATGGAGGACATGAAGGGGGATCTTAATTTCCCTATGTGAGTGTCAGCCTAGTCTGGCAGCGGTGGGTCACTGGTAGAGAGGTTTGGTGAGTTGGCCAAGTCAGAAAGAACTGAAGATGTGCTAAAAGGAAAGGCTGAATGGGACTGTCAAGAAGAAATAGGGGGATCTTGGGGCATGTACAAGACACTCAGTTATTAGGAGATGGACATATTTTCCTGTGGGTGAACTGCAGCAGGACTAAGGATCTTTAGGTGTTTTCTTACATAGGAATTCAGTGAAGTGGCTTGTTTATTTGCATGATCAGTTTCAAAATGGTTTCTACATTGTGATACTTATTTAATTAATTCATATTAATACTTCTGTAAAGATTTTCAAATAGGACTCTTGCTAAAGTGTGTGGACTGAAGTTTTATTGGTCCTGAATTAAGAGATGTCATCACTATAAGTGAGAAAATAATCTACAGAATTTTATTGCACTTTTCTATGATCCCTTAAGTGTAAATGTTGCATTTTTAAAGAAGACGTTGATCAGTTTCCAGAGCTTCAGTTATATATAACACAGTTATTTCGTGAACTAAAATGTTTGAATGATTTATTCCTTTTTTACTGCTTCATCAATATTTTCCCTTACACCAAAGTGTTAGGAAATAGAATTAGTTAAATTCTATTATTAAATTATTAGTTAAATAATTGTTTAAAGATTAAAATACAAACAGAACAACCCTAAAGGTCTTTAGTGTAAAAGAGAAGTGATATAAAGGGTTGTTTGTAAGGCCACTATAATACTTATTAGAGAGAACCCTTTTAGTTCACATAGAAGAAGATTTAATGCCCTCTGTTATAGCACTTTGTGTAGGTTGAAATGAATCTTTACGGATATACCCAGTTTTGGGTATTAGAATTTAGCTATGAGGAAAGTATGTGGGGAAGACGATATTGTTTGCTAAAACATTCTAAACAGCTACGAATTATAGTTAGTTATTAATTGGTAAATACTCTTAAAACAAATTTTTTTTCTATTTTATTTCTTTTGTTCTTTTCTTTTTTTGAGATAAGATTTATGTAGTCTGTGCTGGCCTTAAACTAGCTGTCGAGCTGAGCCAGTTTTTAATCCTCCTAGCTTCAGTTCCTAAAGTTCCAAAACCATAGGCATTACTACCATTCCAGCCACTTTTAACAAAAACAAACAATAACAACAAAATTCCTTTTACTTTTATATCAGAAATTATAGCTAGTTTTCACCCATACCTCAAACTAACTGGGGCTAAACAAAACTAAATTATTCCAGTAATTTTACTAGAATTTAGATGAGTTGTTTACAGTTGAAATTATGTATTTAAATTTTCTTGGAAATATATGCTGTTATTTATTGAGAACTACTCTGAGCACAGGGTCTGTGGTTTGGAAAATGTGAATTTTTCCAGGAGTATGAAATTTGTAGGACACAGTGGATCACATACTAAAGTAAAATAGACATGACTGGGGGAGGGCTGTCAGAAGGTATGTTTTGCTATTGGTTTCCTAAGATGATGTTTCATGTTGAATAGGCCCTCAGAACTAATGTCCAAACAAGAAACAAATAATAAAAAACTTCAGCTCCCAAATTAAATATGTACCAAATATCAGCATTATTCCTAGGCTATCTGCTTTAAATTAAAGATGATTATTATTCTTTTCTTAGATAGCACCAAGTGGGAAGTGAGTACTTACTTTTAGTTTTCATTGGAATCATGCAGTTATTGGATGCAATTTTACATTCATAATTGTATAGAAACACAATGTTGGTAGTAATTTTGGAATAACTTAAATGGATATAAGCTTATCACTTTAGTAAGTGCTATATTTTTCACTTTTAAGCAATAAAACATAATAGTGTAGTACTTGACTATTTGATTAATAAATGCTGTTTTTCATTTGCTAATATTGAGTTTGCTCTCTTTCTCCCTGTTTTGGCTCTATGTAGGGTGTGGATGAATGGAATATAGCTCGCCTAAACACAGTCTTGGATGTGGTTGAAGAAGAGTGCGGTATTTCTATTGAGGGTGTGAATACCCCCTATCTCTATTTTGGAATGTGGAAAACAACATTTGCATGGCACACTGAGGACATGGATCTCTACAGTATTAATTATCTACATTTTGGGGAGCCTAAATCTTGGCAAGTCACTAATTTAATATTCACATCCTTTACAGTTGCAAGTCATTGAGTGTTGTGCATTATTGAAGAGAATTAATTCTTTGATAGAGTGTAAGGAAGTTTTGAATTGTAATCATATAATCATTCTTTTCTTCTCAGATTTTTTAGTAGAAACTTTAAGCCCAGTGGTTTCCTATGGACATTTTGTATGCCGTGGATTAATATAATCTTTATCTGAAGTAATTTGTGGAATGTCTTTCTTTATTTCTTTGAGTATTTGTTAGAAATTTTGAGATAAAATTAAAAACATGATATCTTGGATGTAGAGATTTAAGAATCTTGATCTGTTGATTCAGCTTTCTCTTAATGACAACTCTCATTTGGTATGTGTGCCAGGACAAGGAGAATGAATAAGGGGACCTATTAGCAGTCCATGGGAAATAGTATTGGTAAGAATGGCAACATACTTAAGTTGATATATTGTCACAAGTTGTTGTGGGCCATGACACATTTGCTACAAATGACAGCTGATATTTATAAGGCCGACCTACATGGTGATCAACTGATGGAGGAAATTCATAGGCAGGGCTTATTGAAAATATTGCATATAATACTGATTGCCTATGTCTGTAAATTCACGTATGTAAATGGTATCTCCCCAATACCTGCAATGTAATGTGTAATCTCCCGTGATGTGTGTATATATGATTACATCTCAATCTTATGGACATGTGTATCCATGGATGGTGAGGAAGATACCTTTTCATTAAGCTGTATAGTTTTGATATATAGCAAATATACTAGGATATGCTTCATAACTAGATCTATTGTCCCACAAGGACTGTAAGACATTTAGGCCCTGTTTTTTTATCACTAGCTCAAGACTGGCATGAAGAAAACAACAGTTTCTTCTCACTTCTAAGAAAAGCCACGTTCAATTCATTGATTCATAACCTCAACAGCAGATTCAAACTAGACTGAATGTCTGTGAACAAATTTTAAGTTAAAAACTTTGCAAATATGCACAAGGATGGAATTGCAGGTGTCTAACCAAGGTTATTAGCACAAAATGACCTAGAACTGCTATGCCAACTTCTTTAGCCAGGTTTGGTTGATAAGAGACCAGCAGCTACTCCCTACTAAATTCCTTAAGCAATTAACACTCTGGACAATCTTCTAACCTCAGTTTATGGTACAAAATTCAAGGCTCAGCTTAGTAACTTTATATTTTAGTCCTAAAATTTATATGGAGGATAGGAATAACAATTAATGAATTAATCAAGTCCAGTGAGAAGCAGCTCTACATGTGAAAGGCGTTGCAGATGGCCAGGAATATGGAAGATAGCCTGACCTGACAGCGTTTAATAAAATGTTGCAAGCTTTCCTCCTATAATTTTCTCCTTTTACTCTGTGGCTATACACAGGATAAGAAAATATATCTTTAGACTTGGGACGCTTTCCATGCTAGCCTTAATGAAAGTACTGAAGTGCCCAGCACTCTTCATCCCTGCCTATGCGTTCCCATGGTAAATAGCTCCGCCCCTTATCTTTATTCAGGAGTGCATTGTGACCCTGAGAAGAAGATTTTGTAACCCTTTTTATTGACAGAAGTTTGCTGTTAAATATGTATATAAGCTGTGTGCCCAGAAAATTAGGGAGAATAGAATTGGAATGAGAATTGAAACTTAAAATTAGAGAAAATTAGAACAAGAGAATTAGAACTAGAGAATTGGAACCAGGAAAAAGAGAACAAGAAGTAAAAAGAACATGTCCCTCAGTTCATGTATGTGAGTTTTTCTTTTAGATAAGAAAATTTTCCTAAAGTTCTCGCTGCTCTGAGGTGTTCTTTTTGTTACCTTGGGTACAGCGTTGGCAGCTAGACTAACCACTGCAACAATATGTGGTGCGTATATTTATTAAGATGGCGGCTCATTGTTCACACTGTGGTGGGCCTAAACTCATAGTAATTCTCCTGTTTCAGTTGCCTGAGTGTTGAGATTACAAGTGTTAGACTGGTTTGATATGTGGTTCCTGAACTCACTGTATAAATTACATGGGTCATAGACTTCCAGTGATTATTTCTGCTTCTGCTTTCCAGATGTTGGAATTACAGGCACGTGCTATTTTTTTGTAATGACTTTAAAATGTATCAGTGAAAAATGAAGTTATTATAAAAAATTAGTTATTAGCTTATTAATAATACTGGTTACTTCTGTTTTTTGTCAATTTCTAATATAAATTTAATTTTCTCTAGTTCATACATATGCAGGCTGACGTTTAGACAGGAGCATGTGGTCTATCTTTTTGGCAGTATAGGAGATACATTGTTTTGGATGCTTTTCGGGGATACTTCCCAGTATGAAACACCTTTTCTCACATAAGAAGAGAGTAGCCTCTTCTAGTTTCACTTTGATAGAGCGTTGGGCTGATTTGCATATTATACATCCCTGTCTTGCCAGTACTTCCACTTGTATAATTTGTGCTACTTTAGTAACAACAAAAAAGAACATTCTGTTGGTCAATTAATTTCTTTTTTCTTATTAAAATTTTATTATAAAGAACTTACAAATAAAAAATAATCACACAGTGAGTTTAGCTGGACCAAGATCTGCAGATGTTGGTCCAGTGTCTGTGAGGTCAGGAGTTCCATTCAGTTGTATCTCAATGAACTCTATAAAGAGAGCATCAATTCTGGGGAACTTCACATTGGGTTTTGCATTTTTACAAATACATTTATCAAATACATTCTTATGCACTTACCATCAAAAAACTAAAAAGTCCAAGATTCAATTAAAATTAGCAAAACACTTAGATAATACTTGCTTTCCTTACTTCTGTCCTTTACCTTCAGTCCTTCCTCATACCCTAATATTTTCCTGTTCTTGTTTTTTTTCTTCTGTGCTCTTCTATACCAACATGTACATCTGTTCCATCATACACTTACAATGCTGGGATCCGCATGAGAGGGAGAACACGTAGGTTGTTTTGCTTTCCTTTCTGAGATTGTGTCACTTCACTTAATATCATACATTCTAAATCCTTCCATGTTTTCACAAATTTTATGATTTCATTTTTCTTTAGAGGTAAATAGTCTTCTGTTTTATAAACGTACCACATTTTTATTATTCATCCATTCATCTGTTGAAGGACAATTAGGTTGGTTCCATTTCTTTGCTATAGTACATAAAATAGTTTTTTTTTCTTCCCCCCCACCAACAAGGTCTCTCCATGTTCACAGTTCTGTCTGTCCTGGAAATCTCTATATAGACCAGGTTGGCCTTGAACTCACAAACATCAGCTTACCTATTCACAGGTACTAGGATGACTGCTCTTGGGTAGTCCAGTTTTTCAAAAACATAAGTTATTTGAGAATATTGTATACCATGTTTTGACCATATTCACCCTTCCTTTCCCAGCTCCACTTCTTCTCTTCACACTCTAACTTTAACCCCCCACCCCACCTCTCCAAGGTGAATTTGTGCTGCTGAACTATTTTTGGATGAGTGAGTGATCTTTTACTAAAACATGATGGATTTAACAGGTCTTACACTTTTAGAGAAAATTCATCTTTTCTCTGTCAGCAGCTAAGAATTGTCATATCATGAGGTTTTTAGTTCAAAATTTAGGGAATATTTCAGATACTGCATATTTTAAAGCACAAGACCTGTTGGTCAAGAGTCCTTTGGCAAACCTGTCTCCAAAGTATTCACAGTATGATTCACAACAGTAGCAAAATTACAGTTATGATGTCACAATGAAAGTAATTTTATAGTTGGGGTTACCACAACATGAGGAACTATATTAAAGGGTTGCAGCATTGGGAAGGTTGAGAACCATTGCTCTGGGAACTTAGATGAATATTTTTATTCTTTAGGGTGAAAAGATTAAAATCCGGATTTTTTTAAAGTTATATAATTGTGAAATAAATAGATAAGTAAAAGCTACATTTAAAAGACAACAATAAAGTCTGGGACATGGCTCATTGGTAAAGGTTCTTGCCACCAAGTATGAAAACCTAAGTTTGATCCCTAGAAACTAACTTGGTAGGAGAGAACCAACTTCTGAAAGTTGTTCACTAACTTTCACAAGCACAGATGGTACACATGTGCATGCATATGTGCATGCATACACATAAACAGTAAGTATAATAAAAATTACAAAAAGATAGCAACCAATGTTTTCTTTGAAACAATACTAAAACTGGCCAGTTTCCAAACAAACAAAATACCTATGCCCAGAAGTATCTACAGTATATAGGAAAATTTTGGATGAGGGTTTGTTTATCTTGATCCTTTGCTCCCTAACTTTTAAGTTACAATTGATCTTGTACATTTAAGTTGGTAGTTTATATTGATTTTCTTCCATTCTGTGTCTAAGGTACAGACTTTCGTGATTTCTTATTTTCTACTCAGTTTATCTAAGTGCAGTTTAGTGTTAAAATTTCTTAATCAAAGATATTTGGAATAAATATCCTTCACTATCTATAATATTATAAACAACATTTTCTTATTTATTCTTAATATTTTAGGTATGCTATTCCTCCGGAGCATGGAAAACGACTTGAAAGATTAGCCCAAGGTAAAACTTGCTTTCCATTTCTTACCTTATGCTTTTTGTTTTGTGGTAGTTTAGCAGTTTATTTACTGTGTTTATGTATGTCCTCTTCAATCTGTTGGCCTTCAAATGTTACCCTAATTGAACCATGTTACTTATTTTCATATTAATTTGTGATGTTTCTTCTGTTACATAATCTTCATAATGATTTTAGCTACTGTTTAATATTTCTTTGGGCTTTTAGAATTTCAATCAATTTTGAACATTCCTCAATTTCTTTTCTTTCTTAAATAACGTTGAACTTTATCTTGTTTGCTATTTAGTCTTCCCCCGAATATGTCAGCTGGTCATGAACTATTGTTAATAGCAAGTAGAGCTGAATTTGAGTGATAACTGGTAGCAATCGTTCTGCCTTTATCTAGGACTCACTCTAGAGCAAGCAGAGCACTTCTGCTCAGGCATATATATGCTTTATTGTTATGTTAGGTATGCCTTTTATTAATATGGCAAAGGACATTTTCCCTCCATGTTACCTACTTTGACTTAAACATTGAGGAAGGACATTGAGAAAACTCATTGGCTCAAAGTTTGAGCTGAAATGAATAATGACATCTACAGTTTATTTCCCTATTCCAAATTATAGGAGAAATTAATAATGATAGCTACAATTTATCTCCCTAATTTAAATTATAGTTAACTGTTAGAAGGAATAGTACAGGATCACCTTTGTAAGAAGCAGTATTATAATTTTGGCAGGCTACAGTGTTTTGTTTTGTTTTTAAATGTATTTTATTACAGTAATAGTAGCAGTTTAAGCTGGGCCGTTGTGGTGCACACCTTTAATCCCAGGCAGAGGTAGGTGGATCTTTGTGAGCTCGGGGCCAGCCTGATCTACAAGAGCTAGTTCCTGGATAGCTAGGGCTCTTATACAGAGAAACCCTGTCTCAAAAACCAAAAAAAAGCAACAACAAAAATGGAAGTTTAATTGTGAATTTTAATTTAGGGACTGTTTTCATGAATTACTGAAGTAGTTAAATACTGTGAATACTGTTCTGGATAACAGATTAAAGCAGTTTTATAAGATGCTTATCATCAATTCAGAATCTATAGGCAATGAACTTTGTGCTAAAATTAAATGTTGCTCTGTTCTTTTTTTTATAATAACTAATTCAATGTTTGTATTAAACTCATGACCAAAGAACTTAAAAAGGAGCTAATGTCAGCTTTGCGGTGTGGGGTCATACTGTGAAGTTTATTATGCGTAAACTAAAAAAGATAATATCCCAGGGAGATAAAGGTACAATATTTTTAATCAGTAAGGTCAACAAAGTTGGTTAATGACCAAGAACATTAAACTAAGACTGTTTTATAGTATCATTTTGAGAAAGGAAAAAAAATGAAAGTCCTAAAGACAGGGAAGGATTTATGTCAATGACCAGACACCAGCCAGATGATTATAACGATGAAGCAATGCAGTATATATGATAGAGAATTATAAACTATCTAGATCAAGGCAACATCTTATCTATAAAATGAAAAGCAGGTAGAGATATTTCCCATTATCTTGTCTGTACACAATAATCTTTATGGGCACCTTTTTTTTGCATGAGTGCATTCATTTTTGATTTCTACTGAAATTTTGCTTTTAACACCTATGAATATTTTATCTGAAAGCTATCAAGTTTGTATTTAACAAAGTCAAGAATTTGAATTTGCCTTTCAGTTGCTTTCTCATTTCGTGTGTCTGTGTGTGTGTGTGTGTTTGTGTGTTGGCATTTGTGTGTGTGCACAGGAGTTTGGTGTTGAGTGTCTTTCTTAGTTGCTTTCTACCTGATGTATTTAGGTAGGGTATTTCACTTGAACCCAGACCTCCTCCATTTGGTTAGCCTAGCCTAGCCAGCTTGATCAGGGATTACTTTGGCAGACTGGTTATAATACCTGATTGACATACCTGGGTTCTAGGGATCAGAACACTGGTGTTGATACTTGTATGACAAACATTTTACCTGATGAACTACCTCCATAGACCTCACCTTCTAATTTATGCAATACTTTCTCCCCAGTGTTATATAGGCATAGGTATAATAAGACTATGTAATTGTCTGCTTGTTATGTTCACCGGTAATGCCATTGAATTCTTTTTTTTCCATTTTTTCTTTTTTATTATTATTAAAAAATTTCTACCTCCTCCCCTCCTCCCAAT
>LOJH01045482.1:1229-13587 GCA_001685095.1 Ellobius talpinus
TTATTAACCAATGATAATAAAACATATTCACAGTATGTAGAGGGGAATCCCACATCAACATGTGATGGACTGATTTTTAGGACTTTCATTGTTGTTTTGTTTGTTTGCTTGTTTTCTTTCTTTCTTTTTCCTCTTCTACATTTTTACACAGGACAAACCCAAAATTGAATGTTATATGGAGAGTGATCCTTTCAGTTGTGTTTAATTTACCCCTGAATTCAAGGTTGTCTTATCTTTACTGCAAACCATAACTTCTCCTTTATCTTCATGTTGGCTGACCTCACACAGGGAAATAGTGTGCCCTGAAGTCCTTCTAGTTTACCTACTCTGTACTTACAGCTGTCTGTTAACCTCTTCATGTCTTTATTTTTCATCAAAAATAATGAAATACATTTTACATTGAAAGATTTTCTCATGTGGCTGTTATGAACACTAGATGCTAAAGATAAAGCCCTTTGACTAATGCCTAAAGTGTCATAAGACTGACAGAAGTTGGTGACTGAGATTTTTACTTCAACCAGAAGAGCATCAAGTTACTGGAGAAATGGCTGTGTTTGAAAGCACTGGTTGTTCTTTCAGAGGACCCAGGTTTAAATCCCAGCACCAGCATGACATCTCAATTGTCACCCTCCCTTAGTCCTCTAAGATACCCATGCATACACATAAACAGTGTTTGGATAGATAGCTTAGCAGTTATCAGTACTTCCAGAGGACATAAGTTTAGTTCCTAGCACCTGAATCAGCTAACTCACAACTCCATGAGATTCAGCCTTGCTGTGCTAGCCTCTGTGGGATCCTGTATGAAGGTGGCATGCACAGACACAAGCACACTTATATACCCATAAATAAAACAAAAACAAAATCCTTTAGCACACAGAAAAAGAAATAAACAAGCAAGAGTTGAACTCTCACCCCATCTGTGTCTCTTGACACCAAGTCTCCACAGTGAGTTCTAGCTCTAAGAACCTTTGCTTCTCAAGGATCTCACCATTGGCTTATTGGCAGATGAGTCATCTAACCTATTCCCTGGAAAGAATCTTTTCATTATTTCCAAGGCTAGGTATAGGTTTGGTCTTTGAGTTCACATCCTGGTTTGGCTTGACATAGCTAAATGCAAGCTTCTTAATATTCTTCCTAGACCTAAAAGATGGCTGAATAGCTATTATCACTTTATCACAAATGCATGGAGCCTGGAAAAGCAGAAACGGATGATGTTAAGAAGCACAGTAAGGGTCATTATGAGAAAGGAATCAGGGTGTCCAGTAAGGTTTGGGAGTGGGTGTTAAAGAGACAAAAATCTATCACCTCAACAGCAATTACCCAATGCATTTCATTGGCTGTATTTCTGCTCATTTCTCTTTATTTCCTCATTTATTTATTTGGTTAGTTTTGGGATTATGATATTACTCTGTAGCCCTGGATGGCCTTGAACTTAGAGATATCTGCCTGTTTCTGCCTCCCAAGTACTGGGATTAAAGATATTTGCCACCATACCAGACTGTGTGTGTGTGTGTGTGTGTGTGTGTGTGTGTGTGTGTATTCACATGTTAGCTCAATGCTCACAGAATACAGAGGATGTTCATAGCTGGAGTTAGACGTGGCTTTGAGTCACACAACTTGGGTGCTGGGAACCAAACTCAAGTTCTTTGGAAGAGCAGTATGCATACTTAACTGCTGAGCCATCTCTCTAGACCCTGCCATTTCTTTCTTATTGTCTTGGATGTTTCTGTCTTTGACTACTCCAAGTTCTGAATTCTCTGTTGACTTTGATTATGGGGTATTTTCTAGAAATTATATGGTAGGCATGGATACTAATCAGAGGTTCCCACTACTTTTGGGAACATGTGTGTTGCTTCCTTTTTCTTTTAAACACGTGTCTTTGAGCTCTCTTTAATTGTCTTAATTGTTCTAACCCTGTCTGCCTTCTCTGTATCCACTGTCTCATGGACCAGTGCAGAGCAGCTGTCTCATTTATGGAATTCAGCAGTCGTTCAGAAAGACTGAATTGTGAACACAATTGTTCCTAGGTATAAATAGCAGCAGACTGGATAATCTCATCTGCAGTTCCATTCAGAACCCTCACAAACATGTTTTTTGTTTCACGAACAGTTCAGATCCTTGCTCCTCTATCCCACTGTGGAAATGTATGTGACATACATTTAGCCAACAATTTTACTGAAATTGCCTGCTTCTAACCCTTCGTGACATCTCCTTTATATCATGTATACCTTCAATCAGCGGACTCTGTACAAGTAGACTGGAAAAAAATCTGGGTGCTGAAATCAGTGAAGCCTAGGGACTGTGTGCTCTGAAGGATATATGACAGTATTAGTTACTGCCCCATCACTGTGAGAAATTACTGACAAAACCTGTTTAAAGATAAGGAAGGAAGGGTTTATTCCGGTGCACAGGTTGAGGGCACAGTCCGTCATGGAGGGGAGAGCATGACAGCAGGAGCATGAGGCAGGTGCTCACATTGTATCCACAGTCAGGAAGCAAAGAGAAGTGAATTCTGGTTCTCTAGTGCAGGGCCTGAGCACAAGAAATGATACTGCCTGTATTTATGGTGGGTCTTCCTCCCTCTGTTAAACAAATCAAGAAACTCTCACAGTCTGAGTGATTGTCCAGAACACCCCACCTCCTAACAGTGCCTCACCAGGGATTTAACCTTGAACATATTGACCATTGGTAAAAATTAAGATCCAAACCACATAACACTGTAAACTATAGGGGTCACATTCAAGTTTTACCTTACACTGCTTGACCCTGTAACCGCGAGACAGTTTTTTTTCCCTTATATCATTATCTAAATTACTGCAATATAAGTTGAGTTAAGCACATAAGGGGGATAAAAGCACATCGTTTACCTTGTAGAATATTTAAGAATCATTCAAAATGTTCGTCCTTCAGTTGCTAACAGCTACCAACTTGCTAGTAATAAATAACATTGTATAGTGGCAACAACATTAGTTAGCCGGTTTGGTCTCATTCAGACCTCACAAATTCAGAGAGATACCTTTACATCAGTGCTTGTTGTTGAATTGCTCACAATAGTGAGAAACTGGAATGACCCATCAACTACAGGATGGCTAGTGCAGATGTGGATATTTGTTAAGCTGTAAATAAAAACAAAATTGGGAATTTGCAAGGAAAAAGAATGGATCTGAAAGTATAAGATTAAGTTATGTGAAAGCAAAAATTACACTGTTTCTTTCATACACAAATGCTAATTTTTAGTGTTAGTGTGTATGAGAGTGGATACAGGAGAAAAGACAAAGAGAAACACCTTAAACCAATTTATTTGAAAATGCGTAAAACATGGTCTAATGAACTTACCGACAATCTCAACTCAGCCTCCGTGTGCAATCAGAAGGGATTTGACACGACGGATTACAGGTGCGTTGAATTAAGTGTATGTGAAGCCCCACGAGGAATCTTGAATTAAATAAAAGAATTTCCAGTGTAAATGTATGGATAGCCACTTGAGGGGGGCAATAGAGGAGGGAGGATGGAAAGAGGAAGGAGAGGAGGAGGAGAAGTGGGAGGAGGACAGATGAGGGACTCTTCCTAATGGTAGTACAAGTTCTAATTAAATAGACAGAAGTATAACAAAATGAACTAGAGAAAAAAGGCATTCTTGCAGGAGAAAGGAGGAAGTAAGTTACAGAAATGAGAAACTTGTACTCTGAAATCATAGGATGACCTCTGACTAGAGAAAGCCCAATCCTCATTTTGAAAGGAACAATGAACCCAAAACACAGCACCCAAATTGCATGTGTGGGATCCCATGGAGACCAGGACAGGACTGAATGGCCTCAGTCTGTGCCAGAAGCATAGAACAACCAAGAAATAATGTCATCTTTCTTCAGGTGCACAATGTGAAATAGGAGACCCCCTCCACCACTGCTGACCTCTCAGTCACGGCCTACAGAAGCATCTCAGTGGTGTTGCTGCTGTGTGGTAAGTTACAGCATATTGGGCACCAAGACTATTCCCTAAGAACTAAGAATGTCTTGGATGCTGTCTGCTCTGTGTTTATTGTAGCCTCATTCTCACATGGGACCATGAGGAAGCTTTTGGTGTCTATTGCTGGAAGAGACTTTTCATCCTTAATTCATGTTGTGATTAAAGCTGGCTGTGGAAAGCATAAAGAGCTGCATATACGTCACCCACTCTATATCTCTTCTACAGTAGAGATCACAGCAAAGAGCCCTTCGCATAGTTAGGACGACCACTCAGAAACATCAATCTCAGTATTCTTTTGAGTAGAGCCTCGCATAAGAGGGAGGAGACCACGACTCAAATCCCACCCCAAAGAAAACTAAAACTAGGACCATGGTGCAAGAGGGAGATCCTTTGGGCTTCAAATGGAAACAACCAACTTTATCCATTAGCCATGTTTAATTCAAGGACACTGTGAACCCTTTTCTTTGTTTTGGTTCCTTGACAACCCAAAGTGGCTAGTTCTACTTTTTAAGTATTCTAAACTCATGCTGTATCCAATGAGAAAAACAGAACATTTCTATTTTCTCAATTATTGAGGAGAAAACAATTTAATTCTAATAAATATTTTTTCCCTTGAAGTACTGAGTCTTTTATCTTTAACTCCTAACTCATAATAAACCAGAGAATGATAATTTAGCTCATTTCCTTCTTCTATAAATATTTTCCTTGTTAAAAATACACTGTTTGGGCTGGGCTTCTTGGCTCACATCTGCAGTCTAAGTCCTTAAGAGGAAAAGGCAGGATGATCACTTCAAGTTCCGGGCTAGCCTGGGCTATAAAGTGAGGCATTGTTTCAGAAAAGGAAGGGGCACAATATAGTGTAGCATTTTCATTCCAGTTTGAAACTATACACATGTGCACAAACATGTTCTGGCATACACATGCATTAAGCACACATTTGGTACAAAGTAGCATTTCTCTTAGTTCTCCAATGGGCCAACTAGCCTGCTAGGTGTGCTTTCATAAGGCAGTTTGCTCATCTCTTTTATTAAATAATTAATAGTCAAGAGTTTATTCATTCATTTATTCAAAGTTTTGTGAAGACAGAGAAACAGAATTGGAAAGTTCCATTTTTTCCCCATATCTGAGTAACTACTTGAAGAAGCTTCGCTTTTATAATTATCA
The DNA here is from genome assembly GCA_001685095.1 of Ellobius talpinus. NCBI lineage: Eukaryota > Metazoa > Chordata > Mammalia > Rodentia > Cricetidae > Ellobius > Ellobius talpinus. The sequence continues at coordinate 6,360 of LOJH01045482.1, forward strand.
ACAATCCAAATAGCTAAATGATACTGACCTCACTTGTAACAGATAATGTGACATCTCACATTATGGGTTACATAGGCAGGTCACCTTGGGAAAGTTCATATCAGGCAGCCTTTCCCTGGAGGGAACAAGTCCTCTGGGTTTTAGTATTTGAATACCATGAAATTCTGCCAGAACTAAGTTACCGGGGACTCATGCGCATTCACTAAACTCATAAGAGAGCAGTGTATGCAGTTCTTGAAGTTACTGCCAGAAAGGAAATTTTGTGCACTTGTTTATTTCTCTCCCAGTCATGCTGAGTTATAAAATATACTTTTAAAGGGTGTCAAATAGCCTACAATTCTTTGGTGATGTTGAATATTCTTAATGGAGTATTTTATCATGCATAGCCAGGTTGGGATGGTAATATTGAAGCCGCCTGTCTGTTATCAAAGGTACTCAGTATGCTGAACTACAATGACAGACACTCAGTATCCATCCTCCTGAAGCTTAAGGTTTGCAGAAAGATGTTCCAAAGCCTTCTAAGCAACAAACTGCTACCCTTTAGCATGAGAGTCCCTTTCTGAAGTGTTTCTGTAACCAATATATTCTCATTATTGTTAGGATTTGTTTTTTAAATGTATTACCATTTTACTCAAAGCTTTTGACCTCTTAATGGTCCCCAGGATTATTAAGAATAGAGTCCATGCTCTCTTGTGTGTGCAAACATGTGAGTACATACATACATACATGTGTACTTGTATGTATGGAGGCCAGGGAACAATTTCTTCTCTCTTTCCTCAATCTCTGACCATTTAGATTTTGTGTCAGGGTCTCTCTTTGGCCTGGAGTTCACCAAGTAGGCTATGTTGACTGGCCAGGGATCCCCAGGGTTGCCTGTCTCCATCTCCCCAGCAGCAGGATCACTGGCATCACACATGTGTACCAGCACACCCAGGGTTTTTTTTAAGGTGAGTTCTGGATGCTGAAACTTAGGTCCTCATGCTTATATATCAGGCACTTGACTGACTAAGCCTGAGTTCAAACTCTTACTAAGGCTCTGACATCTTTATAGCCAACCCAATTTCCCTTCCAGGTACAGCCTTTGTCCCTCTTCTCACCATCTCTCTATATTGTATGAGCCTAGATCTTTTTGTTAGTCAATGTGTCCAATTGCTTTCCAAGCAAGTACTGTGGCTTCTTTTCTCTCTTCCCATTGAGTGCATTCTCTGGCTTCTTGATCCAGGTTTCTGCTTCATGCTGGGAATCCTCTGAGCATCCCTGTGTGAGGGTCCCTCACACTTTCCCCTCCTGCATTGTACACCTGCTGCATTGTAAAAGGTGAAGTACTTCTTGCATGTTCTGTAAGACATTCACATTTCCCCTTACTGTAGACACCATGGGTTTCTAGAACATCTGCTTGGCAAGGGCAGAGGCTGGAGTTTGCTGGCAAATGCTAAACCACAGATCATATGAAAAACTAAACATAACAACATATAGTCATTTTTGTTTGGTTCCACTATTGCAGCATGATGGTTTCTGACCTCAGGGACTAATGGAAGGGAGTATGAGTAAAGAGATACAAGCAATTGGAAGTGAGCCAGATCCAATGAATTACTACCCACAGGCATATTAAGAACCATTTCTTACTAATCTGTCAATCCAATTTCTGTTGTTATAGCAATATACTTGAATATGCACACTTAATAAAGAAAGTAAGGTTTTATTTAGCTTACAGGTTTGAAAACTGAATGGTCAAAATGATAATCCACATGAGGCCACCCATTTGTGGAGGCCCCTCCCTTGCTGTGCCACCGTGTGGTAGAGGGTATCATGACAACATTGTGTGAGTAGTGTGAACAACAATGAATCAGGAAGCCCCAGAGCAGGGAGCCTCCAGCTTTGTTATTTTTATGCTAACTTGCTCTCTTGTGAAATAACTCACTGTACGTGAGCTGAATCTCCTGTGAGGCTATGGCCCAAGACCTTGTACCTTCCAGGGGTCTTCTCTCTTGGGATTCCCATCACCTCTATATTGCTACATTGGGGACCAAGCTTCTAACACATCAACCCTGGGGGGACCAAACAACTTCCAACCATGGAAGTTACACAGCTGTTAGAACAGCAGAAAAATATCACAGACAACAACAAAAATATAGGTAACAAAAAGAACCCCAGAGTCAGCCATACCCACTACTCCAGGATCTGGGGTTGCTGGAACCTCAGATTGTGTGTGCAAGAAGGAAAAACTGAATTCCCACCTTAGCACTCCTTACGGAGATAAAGGTATCTCACCAATGTAATCCACCAATCTAACTCCTAGATGTTTGCAACAGACAAATGAATACACCTCATTTTTCACAAATATGCATTAAAGAAGTTTTATCCATAACCAACAAACAAACAAACAAACAAAAAACAGAAAAATGTCCTTCAGCTAATGGTTTCATAAACAATGTAGGTATAACCTCATAAGAAAATATTATACAATGATAAAAACAGACTGCTGATGCATTTATCAGACCAAGCAACAAATGCAAGTTAAGGGGAATCAGCAACTCAAAAAGGTGCATATTCTGTGATGGCTCTCTGGAAAAGCCAACTGTATAGGGACTTAAAACAGCTTCATGTCTCACAGGTAATAGAAAATAGACATAAAGGAATATAAGATAATATTTGTCATAGATATATATTTGTATATATATGTAATATTTGGTATAGAAAGAAATTTTCTAGATCTTAATTGTTTATTTGTCAGTTTGTCATAGACATCTACACACTAAAGAATGAATTTTACCATAGGTAAATTTTATGTTGATGAAGTTGCCTAGGAACACAGATTTGTTCAATTAATCTATATGCCAGTTGTGTAATCAATGAATTAGGGGACAATATGAGTCACTATTAGGCATACAATTTATATTTGTGGCAGTTAAGTCAAAATGCAAAATCAGCATGAAAAAAATGGGAGGAAGCTTATCAATATGTTTCAATTTCTGACATGGTCTCTGGTCTGTTTTCCTATAGCAAGGTGAATGAAACACAAACAGGTTGCAAACAAAGGTGACAGGTGACGCTCCGACTATAAAATGCACAAGTAAGGAAATGCGTTTCTGTGCTGGCTCCATTTCACAGACGCACTTAGCAGTAAGCGCAGCAATCCATCTAAAAGGCAACCCCGAGCTTGGCTGCAGCTGGCCGAGTTCTTTTGTTCTCCGGGCACCCATATGCTCATAAAGAAGCTCAGGGGTGGACAGGAAAGTGCAGTGGATGGTGACGGAGGGGGTCCCTGCAGATGTTCTACAGGGAAGCAAACCTTGCAAAGAGATAAGAATGAAAACCCCGTGCAGGTTGACCTCGTCAACTTGGGTCACACTTTTTCGAGCCTGTCTAACAACAGGTAGTTTATTCCCAATGTAGTTAGGCCCAGTTTAATTAAAAAAAAAACGTTTTCTGGTGTAATACTAAAGTATGATTACATTGAAATTCAACTTAGGGTACCTGGCATTTCTCCCAAGAAGGTGGGTTCTAGAGATAGAACCTGTACTAGCTGAAGGGTCTGTCCTAGTCTTGGCCATACAGATAGAATAGAGGCCATTTGGGCTATTAACTACCTCTGGCCCTGATTGTGGGAACCTGGGGAGCTTCTGGCTATGAGGGTCGTTTAGATTACTAGCCACCTTCTGTCTTAGTTGTAGGAGCTTGTTATGGCCTGGCCCAACAGATAACACAGACCACTGGACAGTCAGTCATTTCCAATTCTCAACTTTCTGGTTGGAAGAACAGGTTTTTCACTTTGTCCACTAGGAAGACAGTCCTGGATGCTTAACATTCCTGGTTTCACTGGTGATCTGCTGGCTCAAGGATCTGCTATGCTCCCAACAGGTGACCAGCAGTGCGGTGCTGGCTCAAGGATCTGCTATGCTCCCAACAGGTGACCAGCAGTGCGGTGGATTAATGAGCACAACTCTTGCACGCACATCAGATATTGCCCTCTGTGCCCCTTGTGAGAGAGATCAGTGTAGGACAGAAAGGCCTTGGTAATTTTAGAGACACAGGCACACAAAGGAGCCACTCCCCCAGCAGCCTGGCAGAAGCCTCTTGTGAGCTGAGAAGTGAGAATTCCAGCACAGTTACCAGCTGTTTAAGGCCCTTCTCCCCTCCCAGCTGTCAACTGGCAACTTTTTAGGATTCTCAGCAGAACTTGTGATCCTTGCTTTTACCTGATCAGATCATCCCATTCAAGGCATCCTGGAGCCAATTTATAATCTCACTAATAATAAAAATAGCAAGAAAAGGAAAATAACTTTCTTAGTAATCCTTTCATACATAAGTTGGGAGCCCCCAAACTAGAATACATGGTAACTGCTAAGATACTTAATTGTGACTCTCTTGATGACCTTATATCTATACTGGGGTATGTCTTACTTTATGCAACTCTTCTGTGAGAAGCCCACAGCCATGCTCGTGGGTGTGGTTTCATGCTCTTCTTGAAAGTCTCAGTCTTAATGGGGCAGTCACTAGTATTACCCATTTGCCTTTCTTATAACATCCCCTGATATAATAGGAAAAGACCATTGCCTTCAGCAATCCCTGCTGTTTCAAGAATTTATTCACTGGGGAGACATAAACAACATCTGCTCCCTCATTATATGGTACCAACAACAAACTAAAGTACAAATTCTGTCAGATTTTACCCTGGGAAACCAGTGAATTGATGGGACTTGCTTATAAAGGGTAGGAGAAGGGCTTCTGGCAGGAATGTGGGTGAATCAAAAGTAGACACAGCACAACTTCCTCAAACACTGATAACTTCCCCCGAGCTGCTCAATTGAAGGCCCTCTTCAATTAACCTCTTCCATCCCATGTACTCTAGAATCTTCCAGACCTAAGACCACATGGAGTTAAGGCAGAATTTCATACAAACATCTGAGAGAAGCCCTGGGCATATCAGGTGAGGGTCCAGTGACCCTCTCCAACCCATTCTTCTGTGAAGGAATGTCAACCGTCAACAAGCCCTGCTGTGATGGATGCTCACAAGCTGACACAGCTGATGAAGATGATGAAGTTGATGAGGATGATGAATAAAGATGACTGCCACTTTGCTCGCACCACATTTTGCAATACCTTCTCTGTAAGTGTCATCAACATCAATATGTTTCTGAGAGCATGAGATTCTCTACGGGCAAGCACAGTCACATCTCTGAATGTTTCTGAAGGCCACCAAATACTCATGCATGCACTGCCTTGTCAGGCAGCTGTGGGTCTTCCCTAGCATCTCTCACCCTTTTCAGGTACAGTTGTATTTATGTTTCTTTTTCCTCTCTAAATCTATAACTGGACTGTCAAATCTATTTCATCAATGGCATATCATTTTCTCTTTCTGTCAACAATGATGTGATATGATCAAACAACCAAGTATAATACTGGGGTAAAAAATAAATTCTGGGCTTAAAAGGAAAGTCAAGGTTAAAATGATGAGGTCAGAAACACTAGGGTTGAGAAATACCAGGGCATATAGCTGGCTATGAGACAGCCAAACTGACCAAAATAAAAGGAAAGGACAGGGCTCCAGGAAGACAAATATAATGTCAACAGGTGAGTGGATCCCATTAAATCTCCCTGAGATACAAGCAAGACACTGTTGTCTTTTTATGGAGTGCTCATTGTGGACAACAATGACTTCTAAAATCCCTTCACTTATTATAGGAAGGAGACCCCCCTCACTCCATCCCAGAGACAAGTTGCTAAATATGAGGCAACCATGAAAATCGCAGCTACATTTTTGTGATTGTCATGAGTTCTCATGGGATAGTATTTATCTACTCATCAGGATTTGATTAACAGCTACCAGGCCCAACCAAAGTCAGGGACCAGTAAGACCTGCAATGTCAGCAACAAGCAGTGCTAAATAAGGCTAGTAGCCAGAAAATCAGCCAAGGTCAACAGTTAACAAGTCAAAGATGGACAGAGAAGGGCTTCAGCTCCTCTTATTAGGAGTGCATGATCGTGCCTCTGGTTGGGACAGGCAGGAACACCCAGAGTGTAACCCACCATTGCCTCATCTTTAATATAGAGAAAAAATAACAAATCTCAGTGAAATTACATCACTCTTGAAAAAGTCCCTAGGCTGTCAGGCCAAGATACCCTTCTTGATGTGCAGTGGTGGTGCATGACTTTAATCTCAGCACTTGGGAGGCAGAGACAGGCTGATCTCTGTGAATTCGCGGTCAACCTGTTCTTCAGAGTGAGTTCCAGGACAGGCCCCAAAGCTACAAAGAAACCATGTCCCAAGAAACCAACCCAACCCAAACCAAAACGAAACAAATTGATAGCGTTCCTGCCACATGGCAATCCTAACTCTCCTGGCAAACCTGCTCCAGAGCTCTTCCTGGAAAGAAATCCCACTTGCTCACTTTCTACAGTAAATCCCTGTCTCTCTTCTTTCAGATTTCTTTCATATTCAACCACCTTTTAAAAACTCAGGCACTCCACCTTCATTGTGCAGTATATTCACATATTGAGTTTACAAAACAACGGACCTTGAAACCAAGATTCAGGGCAGGATTTTGAAAATGTCCAGCATCCTAACTCCCAATCTCAAGATAAGCACAACAGAAAAAAAAATGATCTATTTCATCCAAGACTCTGGTTCTCCCTTCGTTGTTAAAAAGATTTTGAGTTCAAAATAAGGATAAATATTTTATTGAAGAGAAAAATAATTAGGATAATCTCAATCCATCAAAACCATTGGCGAAATGTTTCCATTTTTTCTAAAATGCTGTGAGTTTTAACATGACAAAGTATACCAATGTCAAAGCACCTTTCAGTTTCATGTACACTCATAACAATATGACAATATGATATAAATTAAATTTTCTATTCCATTAGGCTCAAATTTTGCTAAATTTCCCTATCCTACTGTTATCTCTTAGCTTAGAACTTCATACACACGGCGTTCATAGATGTGTATGCTTTCGTATCTGATTTGTTTCTCTCAAAGAATGTTTTACAAAATCATGCAAGGTTTGCCCATGTGAGTGCATTGGTGGTTCATTCAGTTCTGTGATGCACGATTAATAAAAACTCAGAGACAAAAATTGGGGTTCGACCTGAAGGTCAGAAAAGCAAAACAGACAGTCATTGACTGGTTCTTACCTCTACCTCAGTCTGAAATGGCGATCCTGCCTCCAAGAACCTCAGAATGAGACTGTGTCTGTGAGCTGTCTCCTCCCATTTTATAATCCTCTCT
>LOJH01045484.1:2285-13587 GCA_001685095.1 Ellobius talpinus
TGTGTGTCTGTGTGTCTGTGTGTCTGTGTGTCTGTGTGTGTCTGTGTCTATGTCTGTGTGTGCATACTTGTTTGTGTATGTGAAGGTGTGCAGCAGTGTATATTAATTTGAAGTCCAGACATTGATGGTAGCTGGCTTCCTCTATTGCTATTTACCTTATTTTCAGAAGTAGGGTCTCTCCCTGAATCTGAACTTTGTTGCCAGAGAGACCGAGGGGTCCTCCAGCCTCTGCCTATCTAGCACAGGAATGAGCAGCACATGCTACCACCTTTACATAAATCCCAGGATATGAACATAGGACATCATACTCCTGCCATAGGTACTTTCCAACTGTCTCCCTTGCCACATATTAATGCTCTTGTCTTATAAATTATCCTGTAAGTGTCTGAAGAAAAACTTCACATAGGAAGATGATGTCTGCCACATCCAAAGAGATTGATTCACCCCTCTGGCAGAAGAACAGAGGCCTCTGGATGGACCACTAATTTTTCCTGCCTGTGTCATTATTAGCTAATCCATTTCACATAGCTTCTTGATTGCTGCTCTCCTCTTCTGCACTGGAAGAGTTGCTGTAGAGAAGGTAAACTGAGGCCTGTGGCTAATGTGGTCACTCCTTTGAGAGTGTATGTGTATCCAACTTCACAATAAAACCAGCTCTAAGGGCATAGGCAGGATTGGAGTTGAGATGTGGCCCTTCTGCGTGTAGACCTGCACACAGATCACCCTGCCACCTCCACTTGCAGAAGGCATCCTTCAGACCAAATCCATTAGGTTTCATTCACATGGGAGCCTGAAAAAGCAAAGCTGTCAGGACAAGAAAAACATCATTGTTGCCAGAGGCCAGAGTCATGGAAGAAGACTGACTGCTTTACTATGCAGGGGTACTAGGAAAGAAGGGGCTTTGGATTTCTGGAGTCTAGTTGTGTGTACCCTCCCCTCAACATTATATATTGAAGCCCTAACTTCCAGGACCTCAAGATGTGACTGTATTTGGAGACAGGGTCTTTAAAGAAGCAATTGAGTTGTTGGAAGGCCCTGCTGGTCAGAGGTTGCAGTCTTTCTTAGGTTGGCAATATTTTCTACACTCAGCAATATGGAGCCAGAGGGCTGTCTTCATTTGTACCCACAGCAGTTTTGAACCCTGTTCCCTGCTTCTGTTCCCCCCATCCTCATGGACCAATGCAGGATCAAGAAGTGCTGTAGTAATTGAGTTAAATATATTATCCTCGGGTGACAGTAATCCAACATAGCTGGCATTCTTTCAACAGGAATCTAGGCCTTCAGAAGGACACCAGAGCATGTACTTGCACAGAAGGGACCAAAACCACACCTGACAACACCTTGACCAAGGACTCTCAAACTCCAACCTTGTAAGAAAATGAAATTCTGGTGTATGAGCCAAACAGTATGTCATGTTTTGTTACGGAGCCCTACAAACTAATACGGGGAAAGTCTGTGTTCTGTTAGGAATGGTGGCTACAGATATTCACATTTTTCAAAATTGTGTAGATTTCCACAACTCCAAATGGGTGACTTTTTTCCTTCTGTTTGTTTTTTAGTTTTTGAGATAGGATTTCATATGTCCCAGACTAACCTCAAACATGCTTTCTAGCCAAGGATAGTCTCAAATTCCCAGTCTTCCTGCTTCCATCTTCTAAGCTCTGGTGTTAGAAAAAAGTACATCCAGTTCATGTAGTATTAGGGATGGTAGGTACCACAGGGATTCATGCATGTAAAAAAAAGCACTTTACCAACTGAGTCCCAGTTCCAGCAGGTGACTTACCATATATAAATCATGTTTCTAGTCAAAATTTTGTAGTCTGGCATGATCATAAATAATATTGACATAATTTTAAACCAGGACTTTAAAAACACTCAGGTATTAACATACGGATAAATAGTTCTACAAGTATAACCCTGCTGACATCATGCATTCTCTGTTGATATAGAGATGTTCTATATAATTTACTTCTCGATGAACATGTATGTGCTGGCTCACAGAAGACAACACTCTAAAAGCTTTGTGGCTGGTATTTTAGCTATGAAGTTTTCATCCATGACCTTGTATATTTGAAGGTTCTTACTACTTTATTCATAAAGTTAATAACATTTATAATTATCAAAAATACAATGTTTTTCTCTTGAGTTAAGCAACATGTATTTTAAGCAGACAGATAATTTATTTTTCAATTTTTATCTTTCTTTTTTTATTTATTTTTGAGTCAGAGTCTCCTTGAAGCCTAACTGACCTCAGATTCACCAGAAAACAGAAGATAGCCTTGAATTCTTGTTCATTCTTCTGCCTCCCACAGCCGGGGATAATAGTTTTAGGCATGTGCACAAGCATGTGCCTGTATCCCCACAGTTTCTTTAGAGGCTGTATCTTGTTTCTGCTATTGCTTGAATTATGTACCAATTAGTGATATTTAATGTGACTACTCAGATATTGACCCTCTCATCTTCAATAACTTGATTGGAATCATTGTTTTCTTGTTATTTAAAGGCTGTGTGCCCAAAGACCATACTGGAACTGAAGCAAAAATATGATATTTTTCTCTATGAACCCAACTGAAAAGATCAGAACTAAATGGCAGGTGGCTAAAGAAGCACATTCCACACTTGGGGCAGGCACTAAGGGCAAAGGAGCAGAACTGAACATCAGGCAGGTGAAGAAGCAATTCCACACTTGGGGCAGGCACTAAGGGCAGCATTGGCTGCCTCCTTCCTATGAAGAAAGAAAATATTCTGTAAAGAGCCTGGTCAGAAACTGTCCCTGCCCCTACTAAGCATCCAGCCTCCTGTCTCTGCCCCTTTCCTCCACAGGTTTCAGAGGCCATGCGTCAGAGATGGCTGCCTCTAGATGTGCTTCTTTCCTTCTGAGATTTTTAGGGAATTTTTTAGGGAATCCTGAGAATCTGCTGTGAATTATTCATCAAGGCCCCCTGCCCTTGAGGCTGTCACTTTCTGGGTCCCTTGGAACTTCTTAACAAATGCTTTAAAAATCTGTTGCCTACTACCCTCATTCATGCTTCTTTGAGAACATTTTTCCCCATTAAACTCATTTGAGGAAAAAAATCCTAACCTAGGTTACTTTCTTCATAGTTCTGTCCACAGCTTGCCCATGGGTCAGCTGTGTGACTTCAGTGCCTCCAACTATAATTTCCAGGCAAAATATTTCCTCCTGAGGCAACATAGCTGTCTCTGTTTTTGAGAAAGTAAAATGTGAATACTAATCCATAATCAAACAAGGAGGGAAAATGGCTTCTTAGCATATGCACAGCTCAGAACAAAAATCCTAGCATCAATTAGTAATAATATGAATTTGAGTCAGAATAGCCAATTTGCCAGCATGAAAATCCCCATCAGGAAACTATTCCTCCTTTACTACTGTAACAGACCCTTTGTGCTCTAATAAAAGAGCCCCAGAGGTAGCGCCTTCCAATTAATGTCTGCAAATATGGCCATGTAGAGCTGCCACCTGCTTAAGGGGATGCAGAATTATCCCACAGGCTGCCTAATTCAAATATCCATAGCATAAGGCTAGTTGAAATAACCATACAGTGAGCTCAGCATTCAGGAATAAGTCCTGGCTTGACCATACTCCTGGAAGGAGTGAGTGGCTGAGGCTCTCTGGCCTCCTCTCCTCATTGTGAAATGGAAAGGGATGGGCGGCTCATAGATGTAGGAGGTGATTGGTAACAGGGTTTAGGTGTCCTTTCCCTTGAACCCTGACAGTGTAAGTAGAATCTGCTTTGATGTCTTTTCTTAAGAAAAATTCCTAGAAAAAAAATGAAACAAAACAAAAAAAAACCCAGCCTACCACACTTAGATTAAATGTTTCACAGGTCTGATTGACTGATTACCAGAACTTCAATGGTTGTGGTGAGTTGAAATGTTGCTGTGCCAAATTAATCCTGGGCTATCTTAATCCCTGAAAAGCCATTTATTGCCAAGCTCTGTAGGTGACCTCACATCTTCATGACTCTTTAGAAATGAACAAATAAGACCCATCAACCCAAAATTTAAGGGCATCCTAGGCTAGCATCCAAAACTTATAGCAGATGTTCCCTCATTGTGCTGTAACCCACCCGCCTATTTCCACCAGTTCATCTGAAAGTGATTATTAGTTTGTTTTCTTGGTACTGTTGCAATAAATGCTTTATGAAATTTTGCCATGTTGGAATATAATATTTAAAGGGAACTTGAACCTGTGTCCCTGGGCCATGGTCACTCAATGCAATCCCAGAATAAATGCTTTCTCATTCCCTTTGAAGTGAGAGTTGTGTTTCTAGTGGTGACACTTGCCTGCTGTCACTGTGGGGGCAGAGTATAAGTAGATCTTGTGTCATGTGTTACTTACCTCATGCTTCAAAGAGAAGTTCTCTGTTCTCTCCCTTGGGATTGGAAAGGAACTTTCCTAAATACCACTTGTAACTGCAGAAATATTTCAGAGGCAGAACATTGGTCTTGCATCATAGAACAAGACTGTCTTATAAATAATGACTTCAGGACTCAAGACTTAAAATACAGGGGGCCCCTTGCCTTGTGTTTGGGGTTAATATCATGATGGTACTTTGCATAGCAAAAAGTCTTTCTTCTTTTGTTTCTGTGAGTATAAAATTTATATTTACCTTTTAATATTTTATTCCTTTTAAAAATGATAGCAATGTATAGTAGTGATATAGTCAATTAAAGATGCTTTCAGGCATATGACAAAATTTAAAGAGTGAATTTAAAATACTAATACAAGATAAATTACATACATAAAGATAATTTAGAAGCATTAAGAAACAAAAAAGGAGAAAACTAAATCTACATGTTAAGAAAATAAGCCAAAAAGAAAAAGACCAATGAAAAACAACACTGAAAACAATATATCAAGGAGAAATATTTGTGAAGTAAATAACTTTAGAAAAATCAAGAGAGTGGTGGGTTTAATAATTCCTTTGAGAAACCATGTAAGTGTCCTAACAGATCTTTTTGAACTTTTAGAGTGTGCGGTATGTTTGGGCGGTGCTGGTTTTTCTGTTATTGTTTTGTTTTACTTTTGTAATGCTAGGAATTGAGCTTAAGATCTTGCTCATGCCGGGCAAGTGCTTTATCAACAGAACTGTATTCACAATGGCTTCTTAGAGCTTGATGTCTGCAGAATGCCATGCTGACAGCAGAAGGAACATACTGGAATAGAGGCAAAGAACCTGGTTCAAGTACCAGAAATATCATTTCACTGCAGCAATTTCTCAGGACTTTTCTAGTCTTGGTTTCCCTATCCAAGACACATGTGTTCCTAGATTAAAAGTAGCAAACGAAATCATTCAACCAACTGGTGAAGGCAACCAGGCTTAAACACTATGGAGACAAATGAAATTATGACAAAAGAAAATTTGACAAAGCACTATAGTAGCCTGAAAGGTTGGATTCATGGTCCTGAATGGCAGAAATAGGTGCAAGCTGAGGACCTGGGCCTGGTTGGTATTTAGGTCTCCAAATGTATGTGATGCACCTACACTTTGCTTCAACTTGACATGTAACTGTGTGAACAAAAGTGTGACATCTACAGTTCTGGATAGATACTCGCTCTATCTCTTTCAGCTTACCAGCTCTGTCATTCCTTATGTTCTCACCTGAAAAGGAAAAGCCAGCACCTAAGTTCTCATCATCCTCTGTGATTCTACTGAGAGGAGATAAAAGCACAGAATGGTCTGGATTTAAAAACTGATGGTCAGGTGGTCTGAAAACAAAAGAAGGTTTAAAACTTACCCCTCTACCACTCATAAGCACCATGGTGCTCACTCAGCATTCGGTTCAATTGCTTAATTCCTTGATCAATTCAACTTCTATTTTACAGTTAAGTCATTAGAGTTTCTACAGTTAACTATTTTTTTATATATTTAACTCCAGAATGTCATCTTCATTATTATTATCATTATTGTTGGTGTTTTAGTCACTGCTCTATTACTGTGCAGAGACACCATGACCAAGGCAACTCTTATAAAAGAAAGCACTTAACTGGGGACTTGCTTATAGTTTCAGAGTTTTAGTACATTATCATGTGCCTGGGAGCATGGTGGCATGCAGGCATGTGCTGGAAAAGTAGCTGAGACCTTTACATATGGACACAGAGACCAGGGTCTGGTGTGGGTTTTTGAGACCTCAAAGCCTACCTGTAGGGACATATTTTCCTCCAGCAAGCCCACACCTCCTAATTCTTCTATTTATTACAATCAGTTCCTCTCCCTGGTAACAAAGCACTCAAAAAGATGCGCCTATGGGGGTCATTCTTATTCAAACCACAATTGGATTAGCATATGAAATATTGGGTTTCATCCTGGTGTCTCCATATATAAAAATGATATTATACTTTGTTCTCATTCATTCCCGCCCCCCCATCACTCCCCTCCAACAGGTTTCCTTTCCAGTTTGTCTCTTTCACTACTTTTATAGCATAATGTTTCATTAATTACACATTCCCACTTCAAGATCTCATTCTCTACTCTCATAATCCTTTCTAGTTTCAATACCTACAAACATACATATATAAATGCATTACCATACACACACATTTTAAATCTTAATTCTGCACATGAGAAAACATGCAGTATTCTGTGTCTGGCTCATTTTGCTTAACATAAAGATTTCTAGTTGCCTCTTTCTTCTTACAGATATCACAATACCACTTTCCTTTTATGACTGCTTGAAATTCCATTGCATATATGTGCCACATTGTTATCTGAATTGGTCCCATTTCCTGGCTATGGTGAATAGTGCAGCAATAAACACAGTTGTGCACATCTGAGTGTGATCTGTGATGTGATGACTCGGAGTCATTTTTTTGTTTTGTTTTGTTTTGTTTTGTTTGACTCTCATACAGGTTGCCTAGTTTACAGTCCTACCAGAGGTGACTAAGGTGTCCTTTTGTCCACTTGTCATTTGCTTTCCTGATGATAATCATTCCGCCTGAGGCAAGATGGAATCTGAAAACAGTTTTAACTTGCATTTTCTTGATGGCTAAGTGTATTAAAAACTTGTTATTTAAATATTGATTGACTAGTCAAATGTCTTTAGAGAACTGGTTATTCAGTTCATCAGTCCATTTTTTTGCTCAGATGATTTGATGATGTTGAATCTTTGAAGTGCTTTATATGCCTTGGATATGAATCCCTTTGGAGTTGGCACAGGTTGTTTTCTGTCCTGTAGGCTCTTCACTTTACACAGCCATTCATTTCAAACACATAGCACTAAATTATCTTCCTTTCAATTGAACATGAGGAGAAAATTTAAAAAAAATCCCTCACTTGACGAGAATAATCACTGGATGCCAAAGACGGAATTTCTGAGGCGTTTTAAATGGAACTGTAGGTTTTCCTGGAAATGCTGAAGCTTTGTCTTTTTAAGATCCTTTCAAGTTATTTCCGTAAAGGAAAATCTATTCTGCTTTGCCTGGGTTGTACACAAACAAGATGAGGTTACTGCTGTTTGTCCTACATTCTCAGTTCCCCCACTTCAAATGTATTTGCTTTCCTGTCACATTTTTTTTCAAATGGTCTACTTTGTGAGAATTTTAGATTCATCAAAAATACCTGAAAGCATTTTTTTCATAAAAAGTGTTAGTATTTGCTTGTATGCTTTGAATGTAAAAGGCTATGCAGTATGCCATCATATAATTCAGATTGTGTCTAAGGAATGGGAAAACAAGGAGATTCTGTCATCTACCTATTATATTTGTGTGTCACCCGACAGCTATGTGACTCACATGCCCCAGCTGTGGCACCACAAAGCTAAACATGTGGATGGTAAGCTGGAATGTTCATTCCCACCAAGACATTCTATTCCATCCCCTTATAGATCATATCTTATGAGCATATTGTATGGACATGCTTACAAATAGACACAAGTTCCTGAAACAACAGCCTTGAACATTATTTCAGATAGGAAACTTGAGGTCAGCTTTTTCCTTCATCTCCAGCTAGACATTTTTAACAATGAGTGATTGCTTTTGTTCTGTTCCAAAAATCCTCAGTGTCATGCCAGAGAAAGCAGGAGGAAAAGCCAAGTTTTACTGTCCCCTGCATTCAGTGCCCAAAACCGCTGACCATGATGCCACACACAAATGGCTGGTATATGAGGCTCAGGCAGGAATGTAGCAGGGACTGAAAGACTGACAGACCACTGTAAAGTCTCCACTTACGGAATTTGCATGATGCAGCATGCTGAAGGCTGAATGTCTTTGCATGGTCTCATTGGACTCATTCAATTTTATGATACAGAAGCTGTCATAGCCACCTTATTTCATTTAAGCTTGTAAGAACCTTCAGAAAAATAAAGCTAAAAGGGTTGGTATTTGTATTTGAAAATAAGCATTCAAAGCACACCTCTTAATAATAAGTTTACAACATCTTGTCTGTATTGCAGCTGGCCAGCCTCCTGAAAGCAACTTGGAAAACTTGCAATTCAAGTTATCACAGGCTAGGGAGATATACTGGGGGCACACCCTCTTGGCAAGCTCACACACCAAAGTATTGATGGCCATCATCCCTGTCCTGATTCAAAACTTCATTACTGAATTCTCAGTCATTGTCTTATAGTCTTTGGGCAAATTTAGGGACTGAGAGAGAGCCAAAGTTATCAATCTTCAAAACCAAAGTGCAGGCCATTTGTGCTACTCACAAGGCTAGGTATAATTTATAACAATGCGTGTCAAGATGACATAGTCTCTTAAATTTCTAGCAGTCTTGAACACAGTTTTCATGTGGGATTTGTAAAAGTACGTGCTGGTGTTACTCACCATCTTGGTCTGTTCGAACTATTAAATTCTGGCTACAACTATTTTAATGTAGTGCTGTGAACATTTCTGTTAAATTCTATTTAGGGGAACACTTCTCCAGGAGGAAGAAAAGAGATGCACACTTTCTTGATTTTTCTTTTCTTTTCCTTTTTTTGGGGGGTCCTTGGAATGTGCTCAGTCATGATGTATCACACGATGGTATCATGAGGGAGGCAAATGAAAAAATTCAACACAGAAAACTTTTGAAGCCAAACAAGCAAATAATTGTCATCACATTTATTTTATTATGGCTGACAACAGAAAGACAAAGGAGACTGAAAGTCTCCCAGAGTGACAAGGCAGTCATAAAAGATTCATGAATACAAAGAGTATTTCTAAGAGGCAGAAACATTCTCACAGTACACAATATACAGTAAATCCTCATTATGCCGATCACATAGCTTCTTTTCCCTAAATAGAATGTAATTCAAAAACAATTCCCATTCCTTGACTGCCTAGATTGTCCTATTGTTATTATATTAAAATACAAGCTCATTTTAACCTAGCTAATTCAAAGTCAAATTTTACCAGTCCCCTACATGGTAACTAATGAGGTTTTACTTCAACTCGGTTTGCCTCCTGGGCCCTAATAACTCCCAAATTGCCCACGCTAAAGCAACTGTGTAATGTAAGAGTAAATCATCACACTGAATGGTAATAACATATGTGGGAGAATACATGTTGAATATCTTTGTGACATTCTGAATTCTCCCTTGGCTTTTAAAATCTACCCTTACTGTAATCTGAACACATTCAATGTAGGATTCTTAGAAGGCAGGAAAGGGAGAAATGTCCAGTTTATCATGAGTAACTAATGACACCACCCTACTTTAATCCTCCCAGCTTGGGTCCTTGAACCATGGCTGGGGTGGGGTTGGGGGCCAGAGGGGCTGAGGAAAGGACAGACACATTTCCAGAAAAGTTGGGGTCAAATGGGGTGTGTATGCTCTAATGAAGTAGCACCTACTATATATCACCAGGATATATAACCTGGAACTTCTGCATGGTTATTAGGTGCAGCAAAGGGGTAGGGGTGGTTAGTCCTAGTAGGAGGTCCCATAGGCAAATCATCTCAGACTGTAAACATCAGGGACAAGGAACTGCAGATGCTACAGATGCTACTTTTTGTAATACTGATTACTCCTTCTTACTTGGACACCACCCCCCTACACACACACACACACACACACACACACACACACACACACACACACCATCACCATCACCATCACCATCACCATCACCACCTCATCTCCCACCCCGCGCCCTTCCCACCTCCCCATCACCCCACCATAGCAATTTTCTCTGAGAATAAACCATTTCATCTTACAGGAAAGCATGTTGAGACAGGATGTAAACAACTCAAATACCCTCAGGAAGGTACCTGAAACTGACCAGATTCACTAAGTTCTTCTGTCCCCAACAGTAAACAGTAAAGACTGCTGGGAGTCATTCCCATTTAAGTCAAGCTCCAAGGAAGACTCAGGTAAGGCAAGCTGTGAGAGAGATTCTAAGAACAGTCAAGTAGCCCCAAAGAAGCAGAGACTGCCTAACCGCTTAGAAGAAACGAAGACTAGCTGTGAAAAGTCACTCTTGTACTGTTGAGCCACCTCAAGCTGTGCTCTTGTGAACAGTCACTTATGCTAGTATGAGCTATGGTAATACAGCTGTCTTTGAGTTATTTATATTTCTATAAGTAACCCCTCACCCATATTTTTGACAGTAATACTAATAAAACTCATTGGTTCATAAAGTTGAATTTTGGGGTATATTTTGGTCTGTCATGGGATACCTATCTAGGGTGAGATGTGTGTGTGTGTGTGTGTGTGTGTGTGTGTGTGTGTGTTTCATCTCCCTAGGAAAAGTCTGTCACAATTTAACACCAAGGAAATCTTGGCCATCTCTCTGATCCTGGCACATACAGGTAACAGCTTGGCCAATTTCCCATGGGTTTAAGGCCTTAGTGTTTCTGGTATGACTCTGCCATACCACCAATATACATTCACTCAGGACTTCACTCAGGGCTTTCTCTGCCTACAGCCTCCCATAGAACAGTATAATATATGGAAAGTGACTACAAACAAAAATACCATAAACAGAGTACTCACCATTACTATGAATTATGGTAAGTCTGTTTCCATCTCATTGAGGAAGAATGAAGCACGATTCATAAAAACTCAGGGTCAGAAATTGGGGTTCAACCTGAAGAGCCAAAGAGCAAAATAGCCAGGCGATTGCTCTTACCTCCACCTCAGTCTGAAAATGGTGATCCTGCCTCCTGGAATCTCAGAAGGAGACTGCATCTGAGAGCTGTCTCACCCCATTTTAGGGCTGGGATTAAAAGCATGCACCATCATATCATCTGCAAATAATGAAAGTTTGACTTCTTCTTTTCTGATTCGTATCCCCTTGATCTCCTTATGCTGTCTTATAGCTATTGCTAGAAATTCAAGAACTATGTTGAAGAGATATGGTGAG
>LOJH01045486.1:2307-13586 GCA_001685095.1 Ellobius talpinus
GTGTGTGGTGCATGTTTGATTGTGGTATGTGTGTGTATGTGTGTGTGTGGTGCATGTTTGATGTGGTGTGTGTGTATGTATGTGTGTGTGTATGTGTGTGTGATCACTCGCTCACCTCTGTGGACCTGTGAGAGAAGAAACATTGGCAGTTAGGCTTGTAGCAGCTGCTTCCTCCCTACAGTGACAGGCACAGGGGGCTCTGATCTCTCCTGGAGACTCTAGAGGACACTTGCAACAATAGGCAGGTTCACACACACTTCACACACTGCTGCCTGATTCGCCCTCTCTGGCAGGGCTGCTATGGCACTGTGAGAGATTCCTGTAGAAAAAGAGTGTCTACTCCACATGTTCCCCAGGGTTTTATCTGTTGTTTCTTAGTGCGTCACACACAGGAGATTTAAATTGGTTTTGACTTCTCCTTATCTGTTTTCTTAGCACATGGAACCCAAGTGTTTGTATTCTCAAGTTTTGTTCTTGGTTTGTTTGTTTGTTTTTTAATGTTTTGTTTTCTGAATGGCAACTTCCAAATATTGACTCCCTGCTTCTCTCCCAGCCTATCTTATACAGCTAGGTCTCTGAGCATGTAATGTGAGCATCAGCTATCTGCAGCCTTCAAGCCATCCACTGCTTCTTGTAAATAGTTTGATTGGAACCTAGCTATGTGTGTTTGGTTAGGTAGAATGTTTGTTTCCCATAACATCACAAACTTGACAGCTGAACTGGGGTCCTTCTGGATCAGAACTTGGCAGACCCTGGGCCTGAGCTGGGTGGTGGGAATAGCGCAGAGGCCTTATCTTGATAGAGAAGCCCTGTTGCTACACCTTGTAGGCAGAGCCTTTATTTCTGGAACCTTTGTCTTGTCTGCATGAATAGCGATGGAGCCACAGGGCATGAGTGAGCATATTCCCATAATATAACGACTCACCCCATACATAGGCTCTGCTGGCTCAGCTGATATGCCAACCATAGTAGAGAGAAGGGAGAGATGGAGAGAGGAGAGGGGGGTCCTCAGTGGAAAAGGGAAACCATGTTTGTCTCCACAGGGAAACCATTGTCTCCACCTTACCATAAAGGAGAGAGGGCAGCAAGTCAATGTGGTATGGGAAGGGAGGCAGGCCCGAACTAGGTACACAGGAGCCTTTGAAGGACATGTGAATACCGCAGCAGGGGGTGGCATGGTATTTTCTCACAGTTGTTCCTCCAAAAGCTGTCTTGCCCTGCTGCGTTAGGTACTGAGCCCCTCATTACTAAAGGTGTAGAGGCAGAGCAGAACAACCTCCCTGGGGTGTGATTTCATCATAGAGGCATGTATGTGACAACCTCAAGGTGAGCTAAGGTTCGGAGTGCTTCCTGAATTGTGGAGAGAGCCTGTGTGGAAGTCCTGGTGGTCTCTGTGCATTGATGTGCCCCAGGCCTCATAGCCTCAACTCCTAGTACCAGCTTGCAGCCCACTTCCTTCCATTTTGTGGCCCTTAGTTAAGATGATGCTCTTTCTGCCCCTTGGGTGTCCTGCTGATGCCCCTGATTATCCCATGCTACATGTTTTCCTTCTCAAGAGTACCCTTCCTATAGCTGCCAGCTTCCTCCTCTCCTTCCCCAGTTACCTTCCACTTCCCCTCCTCCAGAGGCCTTTTTTAGACTTAGCCCGTGGTTTCTGATAACATCTTGTTCAGCATCCATCAGGGACTATGAAGACATAGTATGTTCTAACATGGGAACCCTTATTTCCTTGTTTATGGCTCATTTTTCCCATGTACAGTCAATTAGAATGTGAGTGGGGCCTAGCCAGGCCTGGGAAAGCCCACTAAGAGAGAGGGAGTTGCCTTTATGAGATTTATGGAAGCAATTAGCCGGGAAAACAGTCAGGGATGAGGCAGGTAGGAACTTCCCAGAGAGGGTAAAGGGCCTGACAGTGTGCCACTCACTGCTGTGTGCCCGCATGAGCTGAGCCTGACTCATCCATGCTTGTCTTGAGCTTCTGGGCTTAGGGAACGTTACCCTCCTGTGCCTGGGAAGGGCACTAAGGGCGACTGGAGATGATAACTGACTGCATCTGAAAAGGAAAACAAAAAATTATCTCCTTATTCCATATAAGCTGAGTCAGAAAACAAAACACAAAATTAAAACCAAGTAGAGAAATCCCCCCCAGGTAAATACTGCAGTTGCATTTCATTCTGAGATCAAAGCAAGGAGCACGGTAGGCAGAGACACGGACCATTAGCTGTGCCCACCCTCTTCTGCCAGCATCCCAGCTTTGGCCAGGTGAAAGAAAGCATGTTCCCATGACAACAGACATCTGACTAGGCCAGGGCAACTCAACCACGTCTGCCTGTGGGTGGGCATGTGTGACAGTGGCTGTGTCTATCCCTCGGTTTGCCTCTACTGTCCCAGTGGTGCCGCGTCGTGCTCCAGCGGTGGGCTCCTGGCCTCCCACTCCCAGCACCCATATCTCTTCTTTCTACTCAGCCCTCCTGTGTAGGACCCACTGCATCCCTGGGATCTCCACACATTTACACCCTGTCTTTGGTCAGCTCTGAGTGATCCTTCTCTGGTTTTGGACCCCTTGCCATCATTTTCCACTGTTCTGACTGATGCTCCCTGCTAGTGGGGACAGCTTTTCATACTCTAGACCCCAAAGCTTCAAAGTGTGTTCCATAAAATGATCTTTGAAAATAAGGAAGGAAGTTTGGGACTTGCTGAATATTAAAGTCCTTCCTCCAACCCTCAACTTGGACCACCCATCGAAGCACATTAACATTTTAAGGCTCTGTAAAATCCTACAATAACCAACTTTATCTCGTCTAACCTGGCATTTCCAACTACAAAATAGCCTAATTCCTTTTAAAAAAATGTGTGCGAATACATTAAAATCTTGCAGAGCTATTGTTATTTGAATCCAACTTTTGGTACACTTCCTGAGATGTGTCTCCCTCCCACGCGACTTCCATATGCTACCCTTACCGGAGCCTGGTACCTCCTCAGAGTGTGAGCCCTCCCCCTACTTCAGTCAATCAAACGATGTCTCTCACTTTGGGCCTTCCTCCTTCTCTAGCCCTGTTCCTATCTACAGGGAGGGAGAGCTGTTGACATTTCTAGAACACCCAACCACTCCACCCCCATTGTCTGCATCTTTATCCTGTAGCTTCTGCCACCAAGCCTGGCACAGGTAGGGAAAGGGTAAGAACTTGTTGCTCAAGTGAATGGTGCCGTTGACAAAAGATCACGCCACCATCTGCAATATTTTATTCTGAGATGGGTTTAGCTGTCCTTCTCCATGACTTGTCTTTATTTTCTTCTCCTCCTGGGTCCTGTAGCCTGCCTTAGAAAGAAAGGCACAGCCCTGTAAACTGAGTGCTAGATCCTTCATCTTTCCTCCACTGCGGGGCCTCATTCCATCCACTGTCCCCAGCCTCCCAGCATTATGCTTCTCCACTATAGTTATTCTTTCTCTTTATTCTTGGATGTCATTCCCATTCTGAAAAAAGATAGGTTGGATCCTGTTGCCTTTTCTTGTCTCTTGATCCATACAAAAGAGACACCTGTGGAGACAAAAGAGGCAATTTCCCACCTTTGAAGGCCCCCTACATACTCAGAACCCTACCTACAACTGTGATTCTGAAGCTCTTGTCTCAAAGATAAGTACTGGTCTCATGTCGACAGGAGGACCATACCAACCAACCATCCAAAGCACCTGGTCTCTTTTTGCCCATGAGAGTCTATGCTCCTCACATTCTCATGGTCCTACTTATAAGGTGTCCATGGAAGGTCAGTGAGAAAACATCTGAGGCAGACAGACAGACAACAGACACATAAGCAGACACACATACACCTCTCCAAGGGTGGAAACACTTAGGGTGATGAGATCAAGGCTGAGATCCTTCTATCTTCTGAGAACCCATTTCTCTAACCCTTCTGTTTCCTTTCTTCATATGGATCATGGATCACAGTGGGAGATAAGGTCTCCTTCCAAGGCAGATGAGGTCAAGGTGATCATCAATATGAAGAACTAGGACTGGGGGTATGGAAAGTCTGGACTTGGGGAGCCTGTGGCTCAACTATCTGTACAAATCCTCCCTGTTAGGGTAGAGAGGGACTTGGATGCTGGTCTTGCTCAGTGGCTTGATTTTGTTTAATCCTTTCTTCCCTACAGCCTCCTCCAACCCTGTGTGTGTATGTGTGTTAATGTGAGAGTGCATGTATGTCTTGATGCTTATGCACATGTATGCATATACAGAGGCCAGAGGTCAACACCAAGTGTGTCCTTAATTGCTCTCTACCTTATAATTTAAAATACGGACTTTTAGCTCATCTAGCTCACTGACTGGCTACACTAACTGGCCATCAAGTTCTGTCTCTATCTCCCAAATGCTAGGGTTCATCATGTCAGATTTTATGGGGGTGCTGGAAAATCTGAGCTGAAGTCCTCACGTGTGTGTAGAAGGCACTTCACTCATGGAGTCATCCACCTGGTGTCCTCCTTCAGAAATCTCTTTATCCTTTAGGGTGTTCTGGATTCACTGTTTGCCAAGCTGCCCAACGACACCTGTGTGCTCCTGGACTAGAAGAGAGCATTATGCCTGAGCTCACAATTGGGAGGGACCTGGGCCACTGAGTCAAAAAAGAGATCATTTTCTAAATGAGCTAGTGTGGGCTTCTTTCTAGGATCGCTATTGGTGCTATGGTCATGTGCCCATCTTTCTCCCATTATATCCCCTTTGGTCACCACTGTGCAGATGTCAGTGGATGCTTGAGATGCAGGTGTGCATCTGTGGTCATACTACAGAGATGGGGGCTCTTTGATGTCACTACCCTTCAGCTTCAGCCCCACCCAACCCCCCTAGAAACTTAGTCTGCTTTATAATTTTAGTGTCTGTTAATGAATGAACTTCAAAATTATTCAATAATAGCAAAGAGACATTTTGGAAAATTGAGCAAAGAAACAGTAACCATCTTGAAGTCTCTCCTAATAAAAGCAGAGGTCATCATTTTGGTTCGCTCCTTCCAGCTTTTTTCACATGTGGAGTTTAGTAAGATCCTGCGCATACATACTTCTAATGAGAGTTGTGCACTCTCATTAGATGTAACAGGTGGGAGCTCAGGCAGCTAGTGGGTAGAGCTGACCTCTGGGCTGGGTGGAGACCTCTCAGTGTATCTTACATGAGTCTGCAAGACTTCTGGCAGCGCTGTCCTGTTGCCTCCCAGGCCTTTCATGTAATCACTCCTGGAGCATGATCCCACATCACTGGTGTCTGCAAAGAGAAACGACTGAAGGTTCAATTTCCAAGCAAAGCACTTTCCCTACCTTGTTTTCTCAGCACGAATAGTCACAACACTTATTATCTCACACGTGCCGAGGGTGCTCCTTTCCTCAGTGGTCTTTCTCTTGCTGTCTCACCAGTCCTTGCAATAACCCTGCAATGTTCCCACTGTCATTTTTATCATCTGTAGATGAGACAGCAGAGATCTAAAGGGACTTACCCAAAGTCATCCACCTTACCGTCATGTAGCTC
This sequence comes from Ellobius talpinus, assembly GCA_001685095.1. Lineage (NCBI taxonomy): Eukaryota > Metazoa > Chordata > Mammalia > Rodentia > Cricetidae > Ellobius > Ellobius talpinus. The sequence continues at coordinate 7,818 of LOJH01045486.1, forward strand.
CTACCCTGATTTCTCTGGGTGATTTGCAGCCTGTTCTTTTGACATTCAAACATGTCATTTTTCATCTGTAGTTGGCTTTCCTGGATGCTTTTCTTAAACTCCCTCTCTTGCTCCCTCCAGGGGGCCGTGATAAGCGAGGCGGACCCATCCTGACCTTCCCTGCCCGAAGCAATCATGACAGAATAAGACAGGAAGACCTGCGGAAACTTGTGACGTATTTGGCCAGCGTGCCAAGGTAAGGTGAAGGGGAACCGTGTGTAAGGAGGGGGAGCTGAGCTGATGCCAGTGAGTTGAGAAAGTCACTGTGCCTGCCAGGGGCCCTTGGATTGGATTCTAATTGTTCCTGGAACATCATCAGCCATTGTTCGCTACATTCCCATTTTTCCCATTGTTCCTGTTGGGTTCATCTGGAAATGGTAACTGTGGACAGAGGTGAGAATCCCAGGCTACAAAGACTGCTGTGAGGCCTGTGACAGGAGATTAAGCCTGGCCTGACTAGGAGGAATAGGAAGCTGCTGTTTACTTTCATGCCAACTTCTGGCTGTCCCGCTCTGGCTTACATAGTGGTTACTTTTAGCTTCTCTGAATCTAAATGTATGTCCCTTGGATTTGGAGACAAATATCTTCTCTTGTGTCACTCACCTAGAAGTAGCTCATGGTTCAGTGTCAGTCCTGCCTTCTCAAGCAGGGTGATATTGACGAAGAGGAAGGTAACCAGTGATTATTGAGGCAGCAAGTGAATCTCACTTTGTACGTATTAATTGCACACACATGCATAACATATACACATGTAGATATATGTAATACATGTGTGATATTAAATTTCACTGATGAAGAGATTGGAGATGTGAAGGACTCCTCCAGGGCAAAGAGTAATAATAAAAGAAAGATTGGGAAACACTGTCTCAATGCCACCCTAGAGATAGCTGCTAAAGGACATGCCACAGACATAGTTTGTGCCTTTGAGAAGGTAGAGAAGAGACTCTGACTAGTTAGAATGTAACAGACAGAAAAACCCTTAGGAACAGTCTGGGAAAATACATATGGTATATTTCAAATAAAAGATGGGGCTGACATTGGATGCCAGCGGCTCTCAGGAATGCTGCAGAGGGGACACGCCCCTCCTGACTGCAGCACTGGTACCCATTCCTCATCTGCAATGCTATTTTCTGTCTCTTAGCCAGAGTGGGTACCTGTGGAGTGTTGGTTGTGGGAGATAAGAGGTGGTGCCTTGGGCTTTCAGAATTTTCATTTTATGGGAGAATTAGTAAATTAGTCAGAAGAACTATAAATTCTGTTCTGTCTTTGCAAGGAGACCTGGGATACTTTTGAATGTGCTGATTAAGTTCTTGAAGCAGGTGTCAAGCGAGGCAAGCAGTGCATTTTGGAAAGCTCCAGGGGAGGAAATGTGAAGGGGTTGGTGGATGATGATGGGCAGGTGGTAAAAGGAGTTTTAGGAGCAGTGTCACATGCTAACACACATGTTGAGTGGAGTGATGAGCCCCGGAGAGCTCCGAGCAGAAGGCCGTAAACAAACAGATGTGGGAAAGGATCTTTTTTTTTTTGTCTTGATGATATCCATGGGGGTCTTCTACTCCAGTGAAAGAACTTTGGATTATACCCAAAGAACTTTTAAAGTATGAATGCATGAGAGTGAACTGGAGACTAAAAGAGCCTGGAGGTCTTTAGAGAGAAGAAATACTCCCGTCCGACTCTGAGCAAGGATGTGGTCCAAATAAGCTATGATTGCACCATATAATTTGGTAATTTAGCCTTGTAGGGCTAAGCAGTTTTAAAATGTGCCTTCCCCAAGTACTCTGGTAAGTGTGAGACAAGGCACTCTCTGCGGTCATTTACTGGAGTAGTTTTTGTGGGAACTCATGATAGACTCTCAGTTAGTTCTTTTAGAGTCCCAGGAAAAGCAAAGGATGCATTCTTCCTCAGTGTTCATGGCATCCCTACAGCCCAGACAGGCTCATCCCTCCTATAGAATAAAAGCTGAAGAGTTGGGAGAGCACACTTTCCTTCACCCTGACTTGCTAAGCAAAGACTGGGACAAAATGGATCTGAAGCAATTAAGAAAGGAAGAGATTTCTGCTGGGTAAAAGATTAAACCCCCAGAAGGGCTGGCTGAGAGGAAGGTCGTGAGAACAAAGGAGAGGTGACAGCACTCTCTGCCAGGGGCACACTATATGCTGTTCTCTGCCTCCCAGCATGGCAGTCTGTGCTCCCCCTACTCCAGGGCATATGGGCTCCTTGCAGCTTCCGGTGGGTGGGAGGTGGGAAAGCTGTTGTTATCTTCAGTAGCAAAAATTGTCTGTTGAGTCCTTCGCCTCCCCTCGAAGGAACCTGTATTCACTGGGACTGTGAGCAGCAGCTGCCATCTACCAACTAGTTGTACCCACCAACCATTCCCTAATTCTGTTGTCTGGATGCTCACACACCATCACTCGTGGGCACAGAATCTACAGTCGAATTATTCTAAGGATCGTGACATGTGCTAGGAAAACTGAGAATTTAGTGTGCTGCTCTTCCGCCTAGTTGTGGCTTTGGGTGTGAAATGAAGCTAGATCAGGTGGATGATTCTGAGGAAAAGGAATTATTGATCCTGGGTCATGGTCCAGGATGCTGGAAAGAGTAGGTTTCGGTTTTGAGATGAAATATTTATTATAGGCCAGTGTGCCCAAATCTGTAGGTGATATTTGATATTCATTTATTCGTATCCTTATTTATTATTTAACAAAATATTTATTGACTCTATATGCCAGGCAGATTGAGGATTCATGGTTAGCAGGAGGAGTCATACTGAGGAAAGTAGAAGCCTGGGTATTTCTCTACATAATCCAAATAACAGGAAAGAGCAGTGCAGACATGGCTGTACTGGAGCACAGAACTGAACCAGCTAGCAGAAGACAAAACAAGATGGGCAACTAAGAGGTGGAAGGATCTGGACCGCAAGGGACCAGCCTGTTTAGGAAAGATGATTAACAGCAGTTGTAATGATTAGAAATGAAGAATCATGCTGTGTGCTGTGTGCAGGGATACCGTGTCAAAGCCACTGCATCCAGCTCTGCAATATCACCCTTACTGACAAGGTAAGACTGACAACTCATACACCAGGCTGGGTGCTGTCAAAGTAGCCACACTGTAGCATCCACCAATGGGAGAAGAGAGAAATAGTCCCTGACTTGGTCAGAGGCTCTGCCCTAATGAGGAAGGATCTGGGTAATTTATTAGTGCATCCCTAGTACAAGATAGAGATCAGGACTCAAGGGAAGAGTTTGCCCACCTGGGAGCTGCCAGCAGCGGTGCTCTGCCTCTCCTCAGATCAGTGGACAATGGACAGTTTTCTGGTAGGGATGCTGTAGAAAGAATGACTCTGCTAAAATAGACTGTGTTTCTAAGTCTCTTTCCTGTCCTGAATTCTAGGTTGCTGTGATATGAAAATGTATGCCCCATAAAATCCAGGATCTCAAACCAACAGTCACATCCTCCTCTGGCTCCCTAAATGATGCATTGCCTGGCATCTTGTCTATATCTTCAATCCTAAGACAACTGCTTTCTGGTCTCCTAAGACTCTTGGTGTGACTTTTGGGGCATTACCTGGGGTCAGAGATCAATCAAGAGTATAACAGTTCACATCAGTTCTAAGCTACTCTTTCAGGGCACTTCTTGAGTTGAGGTCTTTTCTCATCTTGCTTCTGATGAGTTTGGGCATCCACACTTTGAGTCTCTTCTAGGCATCTTGTTCTGAGAAATCATAGGTTGTGAAAGACCTTAAAAGTCTTTCCTTCCATTCACCGACCTCAATACGTACTTACTGATTGTCCACTATGAGCCAGGCCGTAGGCAGGAAGCATCACAAGCTCTCATGGTATCTTCTCTCACTGTCAGCCGTCATATGCTTATCTACCTTGTATTGCCCTTCTGGCCTGCTATCTGCATGTCGTTACTTGAGTGTGAAAGGAGTGGAAAGGAAAAACTGAGACATGATCAGCTGATGAGTGTCCCCCAGAGATGAGAGATAGGGTTGAAAATGCAAACTGGGAATAAGCGGGTGTCCAGGCATCGTCCACAGTGCGGACTGATGGCAGCAGGCCATAAGCTTGTTTCTGTCACAGCAACTTGCCCTTTTCTTCGTTACTCTTATCCCGCTTTGTCACAATCATCTTTTTGCTATTCCTAAGGTACCAAATGCTTCAATTCTGCTCCTGGCAGTGCTGCCAAGATGCTGAGTGTTGTGTCAAGGAATGCAAGTGTCATATCAGCGAGGAGAGATGACAAGAGATTAGGATGGGTTATTCTTGAATGCCAGTCAAACCGAAGTCCCTTTATTTGTAGCTTATTATTTGATAATATTTGCACCTCGTCTTCTATTGATTCTAGCAAAAGATAAATTGGGCTTAAAGCCAGAACTGTCTTTGTGCTACATCACTGAAAAATAATTATAAGCAGAAAGGACCAGAAAGACAGCTAAAGGAAGAGGAGGGGAAGTTGCAAAGGTTTCTTCCTACTGTTTTTAGCACGAGAGAGTGGAAGCTATCCAAAGTGTCACTACCACAAACACTCTGTTATTAGGACCTGTCAGGGAGTACTGTTGTGCCCTGTCCTTTGTTCTGGGAACATCAATTAAAGGAAGGTACAGGGAAAAATCGAAGTGATGGAAGGCCAGGAAAAAGGACCAGCACGAATAGTAGGTCACTGTTTATATTTACATTTGCCTAAAAATTATGTTTCAAAAGCCACTTTAAGTGTTTTTGTTGCCTGGGTCGAAGGTTTATTGTTTCTATTACAGGTTCTGCATCTTACACGTATTTTTCAGCAATATCAGTGTTCTTTTGTTAGCTGTTTGTAACGTCGGTCACGAAGAGCAAATAATGTTCTATTATGTGGCTAAGGAACATAAAACCACAGAAGTAGCTGCCACTGTTAGTCTTCACCTTCCTCAGCATTGCACCAACCTTTGCAGAAGAGGGTGGAGAGGTATCACATACACAGCTTCAGGCCTCAGTTCTACCACAGAAACGTGGCCTCGGCTTGCAGAGTTTAAGACATCGAGGAGCAGCTTATAAAGCTGTGAGAAGGCTTGCAGAAAACACTGGGTTATGAAACAGCAGCTATAGGGCAATGTGAGTCTTTCTAGGCCTGAGGGGGCATGGTTTGGGAGAAACAGAAAGACTCCAGAGCCATGGGTTTTGGGGAGAGATGTCATTAGTACATAGTGACTTCCTGGTGGGAAGGGGACAAGGACTTGATATCATGGCCGTACTCTCCTCTGTTCTCCTGCTTGCTGTTGTCTGAGTGCTCCCAGAAGTCAGGTGGCAAGGGAGCCTACGAATGTAGTTGATACAGCCCAGCCTTCTAAGACCCTGCATAGAGTGAGCTTTTGGGGTGCCAATGGGAGAAATGTGGCCTAGGATGAGACAGGGGCATGGGGCAGTGCAGGGGACTGACCTGCATGGCTGTCCCACTTGTCTTAGTCCAGTATTCTAATGCCTGATTTGGAATTACCTCATCAAGGTGTTGTGAAGAAAGCTTTCAGTCACCCAATAATCATTACTCTCTCCCCCAAAGGAGGCATCAGTAGTAATAATTTTAAAAATATATGAATGAGCACACAGCAATACATGCTATTTAAAAAAGAATGGATATACTGAACATGAGAACTGCAAAGCATGGCAGTGGGATAATCTCTGTAGTAAATTGGAACACGGACTGCTTTTCGTCCCGCCCGGCTCCTGCACGGATAGCTTATACCCAGAAATAACA